>NQII01005987.1:82120-125403 GCA_002778355.1 Clitarchus hookeri | reverse complement strand
AGGAGAGGGCCTAGCTCCCTACGCAGTGGCCTTGGATCCGCAACAGAGGGTGTTCTCACGGTGCTGCTACGTAAACTGGAGTTACGCATTTGCAGTGCTGCATTCAAGGTAACTTCCAACTTTTCTGAAGCCCTGCTAAATGTTACTTCCAGGATATTCCTCCGTCTAATGCAAACAAAGCTTGACCGAGACTAGAAAATTACACCAAAGGGAAATCGCATACCGCATCCATGTGGACTCAGAGTAATAATATTTGGCATTAGAACTAATTCTTAATAGGCATTACCAACACATCTAATAACTCCCTGTGTTTATTCATATTATAACAAAAAATATTAGCTATAAATGAAATGTTAGTAAAAGTTAGATTTAACAAAAAATAAGGTATTTTTATGTTAACACAAGTTTAAAACGATTTTGATACATGTCATATTTAGGAAGCAACAAAGCACATCGTAAATGAAGTGATTTATCATAGATTTAATTAAAAAAGTGTGAAGAAACTGCGAATAGACTATATGCAGACAGCACACGGTAAAGACTCCTATGTATGGCCTGTGCCATGTAAGTTGGCGAGATTTTGACAGTTCAATGAAAGTAGCGCCAAATGTTTATTTTTCGTTTATGTATCCTTCCGCCATCAGCTGGTGCGTTAAGTGGAGGCTGTATATTATATAAACACGCTGACAGCTAATCCACTTGCCGTTGTACTGTAATGCTAAACAAATTTTGAGGTATTTTAGACTGACATCTGTCTAAAAAATTTGTAGGTTATAAAAGTAAAAATTTATAACCTTGCATAAAATTAAATATTTGCCCTCTTTTTTAACTTATACGAGACAGCGAATTTGGTTTAACATTTGCGAGACGGTAGTTACGTAGCTATTATTACACTTTGTACGTCATATCTAATGTAACTGTAACTAAAAGTAATTCGGGAAATTTGATTGACAACGTACTTCTACTCGCCAACAATTCATTAAAAGCTATTGATTGCAATGCAGTAATTCTGCTATTACTGGTACTAAACAGTTCGAGTTGGAAGTATGTGACTTGGAGTAACTTTAGAATTGCTTAAAAACTATTCACGCATGTCCCGCTTTCTTCGTTTTATTAATACAATATAGTAACCCCNCCGCTTTCTTCGTTTTATTAATACAATATAGTAACCCCACGGAAACAAGGAAATAAGTTTTCGGGAGAACAATATGGCGTATAATTTACGTAGAAAACGATTACCGGCCGAATACAAATTACTAGTACTCAAAATCGCTGTACACTAAATACATGTTACTTTAAAAATTATGCAGAGCTCTCGGGAAAATAAAACTATTGGTATCTGTTCGTAAATTTGTTATATCACACACGAAATCTATTCTTTTCTGTCTGGTAATGCTTCGGGAAAGAGCCGATAGATGGCGCGCTTGTCATGACGGAGCGGGTTTGAGCCGTTTGCATTGCTAACAGATAACAGCACGGCCTTCCTCTTGTTCCCGTTTTTTTTTAAGTTGACTGTTCTTCTATTACTGGCTCGGAATGACACGAATTTGAAACATATTTCGTCATATTCTTGTAAAAATATATCAACTATATTTTGCAATATTTCTGTATGCTTTTGGAATTAATATCCAGTAGGTATGGAAAGCATGGTTGGAGACATGGAAAAGGTTTTGAAGTGGCGTTTCATTTGGATACGAATCGTTTTATTGTGCATTTCATTTTGAACACCTATGCATTACTAATTTATCACGAAATTTAGTTTGTAACACTAACAACCACTGTTTTGTGACCACGTAAGATAAATGTATTAATTAATCTAGGAACTCTTTCTTATCGCGTATTTTCTGCTTGTCTTATGTGTGTCGGCAGTGCATCCAGAATAACCAACGTAATATTAACTTTTGTTCGTTCGTGTATCCGCTGACAAAGGATTTTGTAAATGGCGCTTTGTTTGTTTCGTATACGTTAATTTGCCACTCACTGACTGTCAGAAGCTCGCCAACTTATATGAAGAAGACCATAGCTAGAGTTGTTTTGCCCGTTCGAGGCAGAACAGCAAGTGAGCGGCAAGGGCGAAACTAACACGCGCTCCTAGCGCCTCATTGCTACTTCGCGTAAAGCTGGCTATAGAATACAGCGATGCGTTGTGATGTGATGCGTTGTGATGAGCTGTAGCCAATCATGATGAAGCATCAGTCTGTCGCAGTGCGTCGGCGACGAGTGCGTTCCGCGAAATTGTGGCGTTGCGACTGTCTGCGACGGTTGGTGATAGCTGACGACGATGAAGAAGAACAAGTGTTTAATTTATTTACGCGGAGAGTGAAAACAACGGTTTGTATTTGCATTTTTATTATTGTTGCATTATATAAAAAATAGAATACAAGGCTTCATNGGTTGGTGATAGCTGACGACGATGAAGAAGAACAAGTGTTTAATTTATTTACGCGGAGAGTGAAAACAACGGTTTGTTTAAGTCTTTGTATTTGCATTTTTATTATTGTTGCATTATATAAAAAATAGAATACAAGGCTTCATATACATATGAGCAATGTCATAACAATCGTCTTTTAACGAAATAAAAATAATTGTCCTTCATATTATATGTTTCTCGTAGTCGTATACCAGTGCGATAGTTTTCAACGCTCATCGCTTCCGAACGGCCTTGCTTGTTTATTTTCTATCTATTTAAAACGTACAGTGTCAGTATTTTTCATGTGTCTTTCGTTACATTCGTGAGGTCTAAGAATGCAATTTACACCCTTGAATTAGACAGGCGCCGTGCGTCGCTGACATATTGTCGAACAATTGTGAAACAGTAAGTATAACTCGTCGTCGCTCTTCGCGTCTTCACGCATCGCATCGCAACGCGTCGATGTATTGTGGAACCAGCACGCGTGCAGCGTTTCTGTAGGTGCTCTTTGCTATGCAAATTAGATATGTCAACTAACATTGGGACTTCATTACACGCGATGAAAACCAATATATTAAACAACACCCGTATAGTTACACATTCAGGCTATGCAGTCAAGATCTAAAAATTAGATTTTTTTTTTTTACAATTTTTACGACTTTTTTTCTTTAAATATATTAAGTACTGTAAAAGTAACCAACATTAGACTTATTTAGTAGGTTTTTACATTTACTGGCCATAAGTCGTATTTTCAGATTAGTTATTTACTGAGACACTTTTATTCGCGCAAACAACGATTTCACATAAAATATTTTAGTGAACTACATAGATCTCTCAATGAGAGACCAGCACACTTGTATACATGTAGGAAAAAAAATAAAGCATTTTCCTGGAGGGAGTTAAGAGAATTAGGCGGCTTTTAACACCATAGTCTTGAAAGTCGATGAGGGTGAAGCGTGAGCATGGAATAGCGCCGGAATATACACTGAAGAGCCAAAAAAAAAAAACTGGCACACCTGCCTAATATCGTGTAGGCCCCCCCGAGCACGCAGAAGTGCCGCAATACAACGTGGCATGGACTCGACTAATGTCTGAAGGTATGCAGGAGGTAATTCACATCATGAATCCTGCAGGGTAGTCCACAAATCCAATCTGCGCCAATTTGAGAAAGGGTTGTACGTCTGTCACGTTTAATGATTCTCGTTAATCGTCGTTTGTCCCGTTCTTTCACGATATTTTTCCGGCCGCAGCGAAATCGAAGATGTGATGTTTTACCGGATTCCCGATATTCACGGTACACTCGTGAAATGGTCGTACGCGAACATCCAAATGTTATCGCTCTGAGACATTTTGGAATAGGATTTCACACAGATTCACAGAAATATTTGTTATCGCACTGTAAAAATGAATGTGTAGGTTATTGTGCGGTTTTTTTTATGCGTTTGAATTATTGCTGGGCATACAAACAACAGAAGAAAGCAAATATATTCACAAATACAACCATTCGATAATGCAAACAATATTTTCAGATTATAATAAAAGTTAATTATCAAAAACCATTTTAAGAGACATTGATATCACTGCAATTTCACATGGTTTGAGACTTAATTACTTATATTTAAATAGAGCCCATAAATGACGTCAGAATTTTTAAAATGTACAAAGCTATACAAAATATTTTATAATAATTTAATAGATAACACATGTGTGATTAATATACTCCGTTTTATGAAGCACAAAGCTGCTATTTTGCGTGATTTTGCATCCTCAAGTCGCCAGCGGCACTAACAAAACGGTTTTCGACTTAGCTAAAGCCATCTCTCATAGATAAGTTATGCACTGGAAGTTGGGAAGGGGGGGCATTGTTTTCAGAAATATATTCTTTGTTTTCAGTTCTATTGTCGTCAGTCTATTGTAGAAGTTATCTCTGCTTCACTCCTTTCAGTAATCAGCACATTATATTTTATTGTACGGATGCTATTACTTTTCATTGCCATGCCCATTAAATATGCCAGTAAAATGGATCAAACATCGGTACATTTATGTTAGTAAGGACTACGGGTCCAGGCAAATGCAAAGTCTGGGTTGCAAAGCAGCGTGGGGTACGGTGTTTTCTTAGTACATGGACAGGCCGACTCAATGTACAGATAACCCTCAAGGGTCATTCAATTTTTTAAGTCAAGGATATTTATATATTCTTCTGCGCTATTTTTGATTTACATAAGTTATGCACGTCAGTCTATTGGGACCCCAAATAATATGTTCGTACAGTAAAAACTTCTTAAGGTAAAGGATTTTAACTACTAAAAATTACATAAACAATAACTTATATTGCTATTTTCTGAAATCCGCACACTTTGTATTTGAATTAAATAGGAACTTAACCAGAGGTGTTTGGAAATCTAAAATAATGATATTTTTCCTATCGGAAATAAGATATATATAATTTTTTCTCAGTATTTGTAAGCTGTTTATGCTTTATTTACAAACTTATTTATTTATATTTTGGTTTTAAAGACTACAATGAATTATATAAAGTAAAACGTGAATTATTTTCCCTTTTTTATTTCTTAATTAATTCGATGTCATTAGTAGTTAAACATTTACGACAGTTTTTTATTTCTAATAACTACTGCATTTTTTAAATTATATAAATTAATTTTTATAGATCCCAAAACGATATTTGAATCGGTTACAATAACAAAAAATAACAGTGTGTTAAAATAAAACCTGTTAGATATTCTAGAAGTATTACATATTGTTGTTAGAAACAAGAAAGGATACGCATTGAACAATATAATGAAGTTATCAGAACTTTAATAAGTTCTTAGTTAACAATAAAACAGTTATAAACAGAAAGTGAAAACATTTTTATTTTAGATTTCTTAACTGTCAAAGGATCTGCTGACTGACTAACTCACTTTAAACTTCAACAATTACGTCATAAAACTCACAAATAATGAACGGGTATGCGGTAACCATTATGCGGGTTATTTTAAGCTACCTATTTTTTTAGGCTTAGGTGTCGGCGGCTACAGAAACACACAAGTCAGTCATTCCGAGGCCTCCCATTCTTGAAAGGAGTTTTAAGTCCATTTTGATTCGCATTATCTGCGACAGCTTACCAGATTACAGATATTTATAAGGCAAAAATATACTATGCAATAATTTTTAAATCGTCTGCTAGTTTAGATTATATTCGATTACTCAGTACAATATTTCCTCATAAAGGTTCTTTAATCTTGTCTTGTGAGTTTAATTTTTTAGGTAACAACTCAAATACTTTTTTTTATTAATTTTTGCAGCCTGCTTGTTTTTCGTATTCCCTGTCCAAATTTCACGATCACTTCTGCTTTCTCAAAAAGTTTGTCAGAATAATCTATCATTGTGTCGTTTACCATATGCGTTCCCATTCTAAAAGATATACACAATTAGAATTCAATGTAGGCCTAGTCTACCAAGTAAATTCACAATTTTAGACTAGCATATTTACTAGTCTAACACAAAGACACTCGTACACAACAATGTAAATGCAGAACTATACATACAATGTTAATATAAAGAGGGCAGTATGATCCAAGTTCTTTACAGACTTGAGTATGCACGATATTACACTCAGGGCCTAGAAAAACAGGTCTGGAAACTCGTCTATAATCGGTTGGTAAACCTGACCCTTAAGTTCACACAAGTGCCGTCCAGTTTTAGCATCGGAGTATTCGTGTTTTATTCAAAGTGGCCAACATCTGTATAGACCGATTTTCATTTTTGAATTTTTTTTTATACGTAGTCTGAAGCTCCTGACAGATTCATATCACAAAATATTATGCCACCAAACTGGTCTGCTGTACTAGAGGCAAAAGCGGCAGTTTCACGAACTAAACAAGGGGTCAACGTGTGCAGAGACGAGCCCATACCTGTATAATACTGCCGTGATTACACTCAGGAAGGGCAAAATTGTACACAGTTTAAATATAGACGAAACACAGCATGACAAACATTACACTCTTGTCACATTAAATGCCTTTTTCGCTGCCTACTTTGATTTAATAAAAAATATGATTATTAATTGTATGTTTCATGAGAACTTAATAACAACGAAACCAAACGTGTATCACATTCACCTTTCCTTGTATAATATACACCTTTTCTGTATGAAATTTGTCCACTTTTTTTACTGTAAATGAAATAACTGTGTATTAATTCCTAAATTAATTTTTTGAACTCCGTGTTGAAATTTAGTCTACTGAACTCTCATTTTCATGTTTTGAATTTTTAAATATATATTTGAAAATGTAAATGTTACAAGTCTTTTTTAAATATATATACTAAACACAATATTAACATTTAATTACTATAACTAAAAAAAAATTATAAGTGACACTTTTCACAGATATTAAATAAAGTATTATATTTCTATATTCAATAATTTACGTGATTTTAATATAAGTTGAACATTTTTATCTGTATCACATTCACCCAAGTTGTTATGCCGTATCACGTACACCCACCTTTACGTTACCCAACAATACTTCTGGCCAGCGTAGGCTGGAAACGTGCATAGTATTTACGTGGTTGTGGCTGGCTGTCTGTTGAAGGAAATTTTTTTGCCTCTTTTTTAAAATGGTTTTCAGCTGATTCACTATACGACTCACGTACCAGATTAAAATGTGGAATTTTTGTAACATTCATATAACAGCAACGATCCGGAATAGCTCTCTTAAACCAACAGCTAGATTCATCAAGGCATGTGGGTTACAAATCTTTCGAAAGCAACCATCCCACAAAACCTGCTTCGTTAATTTGGTTCTTTTGCATTTCATTGAGTTTTGGGCTATGCATAGAACAAGGCCAACATTGAATCAGGGTAAGCTTGTTTAAGGAGTCTATTCCGAGTCTTTTATTGAAGTGAATACGTCTTTAAAATCAGACCAACACGTGGAGTACCAGAACGGAAACGGAACGGTTTGCAGGGTGATCCATTCCAATTTATATAACTTCGTGACTGATAACACGTTGGAAATAAATGTGCTCTCGTTCCATCAGGTATACGACTGCGATTTCGAGCGTGACTTTGAATATCGCTCACTAACGTAGACGTATTAACGTAAAATCCACAGCCGTGTCGAGGGCACAGCCCCACCCCGACTTTTGCGATTGTCAGCTGTCTTCATTCCTTTCCCGACAGGTGGCACAGTATGCACATAAGGCGTGAAACTAATGACTTATGCAATATTCTCCGTACAGCATTTGGAGTACCTCAACTCAACCCAGATGAAAGATATTAATTTTTTACACAGTACAGAATTACGGAACGCCGATCCTCTATCTGCCTGGAGGTTGCACATTTTTCTATCCACAAATGATCTGTAGACATATCCAGACAACGCCTTAGAATACTAGAAATCTGAGCGTACTAGCCGTAAGTGCTGTTATTTCAAAATGGCGGGTGATGGCATTTTATTAGTTAGACTGATGCTTGACATTTCTGGAATCATAAGAAATCTGTTAATAAAATTTTGGTTTACTAAGTGGTGTAATTACATTATTTATTTGGATAATTAATAAACACGTCTGCCACAGGAAGCTGAAGCTGTGTTGCATGATATGAAAAGCTAACACAGTATCTATTACCTACCACTGACAAATTCCCCACAAATATTGCACATATCAAAAGTCTACTGAATGCATTAAAATATTTTGGAACTTTTATCTGGGCCATTTCCGAGACAGAGAAGTTTCGAACTTTATAAATTATATACATGAAAGGATTCTGCATGATATCGTAGAAATTGTACGTCTAATCCACATAAACTTATAAACTTTAGAAAACAAATATTACAATAGAGCCCAAAAGAAATAGTGAACATGTATAACAGATATTACCTGTTTTTAGATTATATAAAATTTACTGTTCTGGATGTGCGAATAAAAAGATGACTTTGTTAATATCTTAAAGAAATTATATGAAAGCAGTGGAGTAATGTCATGATTCAAATTCGAAAAGATAAACATTTATATAAATAAGCATCGCCATGTCAGAGCTGCATCGCAACACAAACTTGGTACGTTAAAGTAAAGTTAAATATGCTACATAATTTAAGAAATGTTGGATTTTTATCACTTGTAAACGAAAAGGAAAATATTATAGTGGCAGTTATGCATAAGTTCACATCTTACAACATTTAAACATCANATCACTTGTAAACGAAAAGGAAAATATTATAGTGGCAGTTATGCATAAGTTCACATCTTACAACATTTAAACATCAAGGCTACTTTTAATTTTATGGTGAAAAACCAGCGTTCGTGTTGCAGACATTACACTTAACTATTTTTTTTTTATGTGTACTATAAGTAAACCTAAAAGCGTCATAAGTTTTCCCTAAATATTTTTTTAAAAATAAATTCTCTAGTACTGCATATAAAGGAATACAAAGAAACGAGTCTTTTTATCATCGCGTGGTCGTGCAGTTGGTTTGGCTGAGTGATTGTCAATATCCGTTTTTTGGACGGTTCGTTAAGTTTCTATTCCTCATCTTCCCTTCCGTAAGAGCAGGATGTGGCAGAAATGGCCTTGGAATGTAGGTGTCTCGATGTGCTCATGTTCTCTCCTTTTAATTCCGTTGGCAAACTATTTACATTTCATCCCACTTAACTTATTATTCCGAATACTTAAGACATATGGTAGATATTTACACTTAGCATAAAATCTACATATTATTCACACTAACGTTTCTTCATACAGGAATTGTGGATTTTCTTTCTCAGTGTTTAGTTATCAAGTGATGCGATTATTCAACGAAACTACATTTTTTGTCGCCTACTGTTTGTTTTGTGATGGTTGAAATTCAAAGGGTCATATTTTCTGTTTGCGCAAAATCGACACTCTAAACCTGAAACAGTGNTGTTTTGTGATGGTTGAAATTCAAAGGGTCATATTTTCTGTTTGCGCAAAATCGACACTCTAAACCTGAAACAGTGGTAATTGAGCCAAATCAGTGAAAATAGTGAAAATTGAGCTAATGGTTATATGTGCCAGATAACTAATTAGCATTATGACTGAATTTCACTGAATTATTTGTGATTCTCACTGAATGTCTCAAATTTCTCTGCCACAATAAGTCACTTGTTGCAAGTTAATACGNTCACTGAATGTCTCAAATTTCTCTGCCACAATAAGTCACTTGTTGCAAGTTAATACGCTTGATTTGCCAGTTCACAGTAGCTTATCAACAGACCTTCAGTGAATATTATTTCACTGAAATATATAAATGATTCGGGCTTCGAGTGCAAAATGTTGTTCTAATAGAACGTCCATTTCTATCAATGAAAGGATTCAAAGAAGGAACAGTTGAGTGTGACAGTTATTGATGTCTCATTTCTGAAAATACTTCAATCTTCCGCAAGAGCTGCTACGAGTTTTGCTACCCATGTCACATCTACAAAGATACGGCTGTAAAAATGCTGGGAAAGGCCAGTAACTTGTAAAACAAGTAGTCTTATTTAGGACACTTATAAGAATGGATTTTCAATTCTGATACTTTAATTGGTTCCACCAGACTGGAGTACAGAACGCTGAGTTTGTGAATTCATTGTAATAACATTTTTAGACAATAGTTTCAGAAAAAAGTCAGTGAGATTTTATCACATACTATGTGTAAGTAATGAAGAATTAGTTAATTTAATTTTAATTAATTGTTAGTAACATACTATTTATAAAAAAAACCGAGGCAAACTACAGAAATGGATACTAAATACGCCCTAAGTATAGCGCTGAGTTTTATGAGGTATACATCATGAATTAGGAAAGCAATGCTTTGGATATAAAACTGTGATGGGAGTTAATAATATGTATTAGCATTACAATATTTGGATGTCCCTGTTCTGGACATCTTACATTCAAGAAAATGTAACTGGTTGGATTGAGAATTATCAAACAAGCTTTCGGATATTACGTCTCACAAAGTCCATATAATTGTTTTGGAAATCAAACGAAAGTGATTTGTTAACTGACATTGCAGATGTTACTTTTGATGATAGTAGTCATGACTGCTTATATAGTGAAGCAAGTACTGTTGACCATCTGCCTGTGACGCAGAAATATCGGTAATGTCCAACCAAGGTTCATTTTCCTTCATTGTACGAATCTTCCATAGGATCTAATGCTTCAAGAAGCAAGAATAATTTGTGGGGTATTTCGAAATTACTTGCTATAATTATGGATTATTTTCCAAATAATAAAATATTTGAAGCATTAATATCTGTTAATAAAAAAAGAAGGGAAGGTTACAGATTTTTGCCTCTACTATCAATAAGATGGCATTTTCAAGGAAGAATCTTGAAAGCGCCATTTTAGGAGAGTATGTCTGAGAACGCTAAAAACACTTCAATGCTCTGCAAACTTTGCTAACCAAGTGACAGGGCATTCGCTGTGAAACGTTCTTCGAAATGCGTGCAGCTACACAAAATACGCGAGGAACTGCTTCGAGTCAGAAACAATAACTTGATAATTCAACATGATAGTAGCATTTTGCGTATTTTACCACCCACGGCATAAGCTCACCGATTTACAGAAACCAAATTTTAGAGAAAGTGATGGAAATACTTCATCAAGTTTTGTATTTGGTAACTCATGTTTCGAATTTTCCAGCTGTTACTATACAGTTAATAAAAAAGCGGCTATAAAAAGTTTAAAACTGTTTTAATTAGACCAAAATAAAATTAGTATCATGCAGTTTAAGTCTATCTCGGTCTGAATCATAAGTTGCAATGGAGATTTTAACATCTTGGAGTGGTCAAAGGAGATTGGAGTATATTTTGGTACGCCTCTGATGAATATGAAATGATAAACATAACTTTCCGTTTAAGTATATAGTAAATTATTATTTTTTATTACTAAACAAGGATGAGTGGTACTGTTTTAAATATGTTTAATTTGTCAAACGTTTTTATTATTGCAGCACGAGCTGTATGTCGAAGTGACTGGATTATAAAAATGGTTTAAAACGTTTTGAAAAAAATTGTTGAGTTAAAGAATATATATAAAAAAAATATTCAGTTCCAAATATTTGGCTATCTTCTGTAAACATTAACGTTTTCAAGTATAAACTATTAGAGTATAATAGGGCCTGGAATATTAATTATAGATGGAAGTACGTGCTGTGTTACGGCCCTCTACTTTTCTGTGCGTGGCAGCTGTTTCATGGGTCTAAATATATGCCATGTTTTCGATTTATCTTTTTATGATTAGCTTTTTATTTGCTTGTTTCTCTGATTTGGATAATTAAGCTAAATGCCTGGCGAATCAAGTGTTTCATTGTATATTTGTTCCTATTACTTTTATTTAGTAAGTTGGCAAACTTTAGGGGGACGATGCTGGTGTCGCTGCACATTAAATCTGTATTTGTCTATTAAAAAATTTTAGTTTTTTTTTTAGAATTAGATTGCAAGAACCACACTATTGGAAATGAGATTTCAATACATATATTAATGTTTCTACAATATACTGTGTATGGATTTTCAATATATAACAGGTCCCAATCCTGCAAGCACTTCTTGTCAAGTGATAATATTGTTTACCATATAGTTAGAATAAACCCACGAAATGTAAAGTATCAGCACTGATCGAAGTTTTAAGAGTGCTTACATGAGCTAAATACCAAAATTGCCCTTGGGTTTGCAATATATTTAAAATGTCGTAACCAAATATTATGTAACCTTGGATATTTTGTGGATTCACGGGTTTTAAACATAGCTCAATTTATCAGATCTAAATATATTTATGATGTTCTAGCATATGCAAGATGATGATTTCAGAGCCTCTTAAATGTAAAACATAAACATAGTTTAAGGAATACTACTGAAACATTATAAATGTGCAACTGAATTTACAAAACGCAATCGTAATACTATTTATGAAGCAGAAGGTATTAACGAACTGTTTCGATGATAGTTGTATCTAACTTTGCTAAATATTTCATTTATGTACAACCACTTATTAGATTTCATATTTAATTACAATACAACCCTATATACAACATTTTTAAAACGACAATTCACACTTTTCTCTTCGTAAATATAATTTTAATGCCTCTCGTTTATAGCATATTAAACTATACAAGAATCTGTTGTTTTGGTTCTCAAAGGGGGCGTGATCGTTCCTGTTTTTGATTTCATTTTTTTGTGTGCAAATATTGCAAATACCTACTCCATAACTTCTTACCTCCATGCATCAAACCCCATTATTGACTGTAAATCACAAACGTCTGTTTTGTACAAAAGTTAAGAAATTTACATCCGTATTATAAATTGAAATCCAAAATAAATAAATAAATGTTTGTGGTTATAAAATCAATATAGAGGCGGACATTAATACCGGATAAGCCCAGGTGTCGAATTTTCCAGTTGAATAGCCGACCCTTACTACAGTAGCGCTGAGGCAGGTGTCTGGAACCATATTGTTCTCAAACCAACCACGAAAAGACCGTGCTTAATGGCAGGGAGCATTGTCATATTGTAACAAACAGTTATCACCTCCGAGTCGCCTGTGTCTGAGCTGGTCTTCTAACTTAAGACAACCCGCANGTCATATTGTAACAAACAGTTATCACCTCCGAGTCGCCTGTGTCTGAGCTGGTCTTCTAACTTAAGACAACCCGCAACTAGTCAAAATGCCCTTACAGCCTACCACTGCTAATTTTCCCCGGAATATTACGAGAGGATAAAGTACCTTCCATGAAAAACACCTCACATTGTCCCCCACCTCCACCAAATTTCACTATGGACAATACGCAGGCCAGCATGTAGCATTCACCTGGCATTCTTCACAACCAATTGTGGTATAGCGTAATTCATAACTACAAGTCACGTGTCTCCATTCATTCACATTCCAGTAGTAACGCGCTTTACACCACCGGACGTAGAGCTTCGCGTTTACAGGTGAAATGTGCGATTTATGGGCAGGTGCCTGATAGGAGCTTTGAACCATAGTCCTCGTAACTCCCGGCGCACATTTCATTGTTCTAGCTGCACACTTAGTGGCACAGCGGAAATAGTGGGTGATGGTATCACATAATGGTATGTGATGTTCCCGTACCACATTCTACCATTCTTGACAGTCCCTTTCGTTGTGGCTGTTGTTTACGGTTTCCGCTTTACAATTTTATCCCCGACGGTCGACTTGGGCAACTTGAGAAGGGTGGAAATATCTCTGACCAATAACTACACCAAGTTCGAAGTCAGTGAGCTCCCTTGCTCCACCCATTCTACCTGTATCGCACTGCACTGAACAGCATATAGCCCTCTGCCACCTTGTATATGGCCGCGGCGGTTAGTCATAGTAACATCTAGGCGAGAGTTTGAGAGATTACATTTACATAGGGATAACCGGATACTGTTGATCAGCTTGTGTTTGTGAATATGTGTGTATATAAATATACATATACATAAAGAGAGAGTGAGTGTGGGTGAGAGCGAGAAACTAGTGGAAATGCATTTAAGAGCACCCTGTAGGGAAACACCTACCTGCCCCAAAGTTAATACACAAGATGGAGGAGGTGGTATGTGGGACTGGCATAAACGTCAAGTCTGTGGGACATTCAGAACAAAAAATGCAACACATGAAGCAGACACCTTAATGAGTAGTGTAACCACCCCAAAGGGCGACACATGAAGCATTTCTGGCAAATGCTGAATGTCTCTCTGGAGTATGGTATACTAAGCTCGCTGTACTTCTTGGCGTAGCTAGGTGATGGTCGTTGCCAGTGTTGGGCTGGATGTCAGGCGCCGTTCCATCATGTCCCACACATGCTCGATAGAGCTCATGTCTGGACATCTAACGCGCCAGGGTAAAATGCTTATACCATGTAGACATGGGAACGCGCATTATCGTGCTGGAAGAATGGTTGCTGCAGTGTTTCGAGATATGGTCGGAGAACAGGATTGACCATGTCACGGATGTACGACACACTCATCATGCTCCACTGAATGAATACCAGAGGCGATAGGAATGTGTAGCTTATGTCCTCTCATACTATAATCTCAGGTGTGTGTGCGGTATGGCGAGTGCAGATACTCGATGGATCGTTCCGCTACCCACACGTCTACAAACGCAAACATGGCCATCACTTCGTTCAAGGTAGAAATTACTCCCTTCACTGAAAACCACTGATCTCCATTCGCCTCTCCAACACACTCTTCCAATACCACCGAATATGTTTATAACGATTAGCAGGTGTCAGGGGTAAACGTTCCAGAGGAACACGAAGACGTATTCCTACCTCCAACAATCAATTGTCACGTAGACACATTTGGAACCACAGAGGCTCTTACTGCAAAATTACTACAGTTGTTATTCTGTAAGTCAGGGTGGCCAGAACTATCCTTAATTATGTCCAGGTGCTCATGAATGCAGTAAAGTGGCATTGGTAGGGATAGGCATCTGTGGGAAACCTCTGTCACCCATATTCTCCACCACCGATGGACCTCTGACATGCCACGCCCCAAGTGATTGGTTATTCTGTGGAACACCCTCTCGGTGTCCTATAACATGGCCATGCTTAAAGTAACTGAACTGTTCACTTAGTGCTCGCTGTAGATTTCTAGGCATTGCAAACATGCTCTGTGATACATACGCAATGGAATCGCACCCCAGTTCGCATTATTCTGACTTCCGATGTCCAGTGGTAAGACATTGGCCTAAAGGCTGCAGATCGATACAAGGGGATGGTGCCTTTCCACTTATGATCACAGTGCTGTCTACACACAAACAGTTTTTGTTGTAAAATCGTTTTGCATTGGGCAATGCTTACAATGTGTTCTTAAATGTATTTCCATTAGTTTGTGTTTGTATATATGTATGTATATATACAAACTTTAGTGAGTAACTTGCTAAGATTTTTAAATTCAATTATTAATTTATTGTCTGCTGTAAATGTAAAATGAAAATTTTTTCTTAAGAATCTGGATTCTAGTCTGAAACTTTTCGGGTGAGAATGGCAATACCTGCAGATGTGGCTACTCACTTTTTGACGCAATATATGGTCCGGAATCATACATAAACTACCATAAGATTTGTTTAGAAAAAGGGTAAGATTTCCATGATCCTCTTATTTATACGATCGGACTACTTCAACAGTTACAGGGAGAATACAAGACGTCTGACAAACTGTCCTACTATGTTCTCTTTCTTGCTGTGAGCTATGGCAGTGAAAATATAGACACAATATATTATGTGTATCTAAGAAATTCTTCAATAAGCTGATCACTTACAGCGAGGAACAGAAAAAGGGATACATGGGAATAAAGAAGAAAACTCATCAGTAAAAAGGCAATATTTTTTACATTTGAAGACAATGTCTTAGGATCACATGTGAGGGCATGCAACATATAGACGATCTTTTCTGAGAGATTTTGTTGAATACAGGAAAAATTGTTTGGGACAACCAAATTAATTGTTTATAATGGGGCAATTCAATATTTTGTAGTCGAAAAGTAACTATTTTCTTGTTCTTAAGTTCTTATTTGGTTACCCTCAAATGCAATATTTGGCTGGTGCAACTAAACATGTGCATGTATCTGCGTTCATTTAAAAGTTTCAGTTATTATAAAAAAGCATAAAAAAATTGATCAAGTTTTGAACCCGGACCATTTGTGGTCGAATGCTACGCTGTAGTAACAGCAGCAAAATTAACTACTTCAGACATGGAATTATTGTTAAATATATGCTTTTAAAATACAGCACAACGTATGTAAATTAAAATTACAAACTTTACAGCTTTTTTTAAAATTTCCTGTCAATTTTTTTTTCCAGATTTTTGTGCCATTATTGAGCATTAATAAATACACTAACAAGCACGCTCTCCAGTCATAGAGCTGTATTTTTGTACGAAGACAATCGAATGAGTGGCCAAGGAAATATATACAGTTGGCTGAACCAAATATACGGCGTATTTGATTAAACTAAATATTTTGTTGACAGCCTAATTTTCTTGGACCAACACAGAGGTTTTGTTTATTCAAGTGGGTAATTTGTTAGACGAAAAAAATCAAATTTCTTGCTTTTCAATTTTTGTTTACTCAAAAACATTTTGTTGGTGCAACTAATTAATATTTTTGGCCATATAGAAACAAGTATTTTGTTGGCTGGGATAACCCTTTCTTTCATTGTAACTTCGTCACAGTAAGAAGCAGACACATATATTTTATTACACGGAAAGCATGCTATTTCTAGCTATCTGGCAGTTTTTATAAATCAAATGATAAAGAATAATTTTGGTTACTGGTCCCATACATTTAATTAAAGCCATATTGAACATTGCCAAAGGAGATAAGAACAACATTGAGGTTGTTGCTGTTTCTAAGATTGCCCCTACGGTGGGTCTATATATTAAAGTTGGTATAGTTTTTCATGATTTAAGAGAAAGCTAGAAAACAATGAGTGTGTGACTACTTTCAAGACATTAGGCTGTGTCTAGGTTCTCTCAGATGAAGTTGTTGCCCTTGGGCGGGGAGGGAGGGGGATGCCAGTGGGTCGTGCTCACGCATAGTCCTCACAGAAGTAAGAACGGAAAAGTGCTACGCGTTGTTCCCGGCGCCACCAGGCATCACCCGGCCTGGACGGGCAGAGCCCACTCTCGAGAGTGTTATGGTCAGTTGTGGCAGTTCTCACTCGACGAAGTAAAAGGACAGGAAACAAGCTAACGCCACATTGTCGGCCGCACAACACGCCAATACCCTATTGCTGTTAAGCCGCACACCCTGGCTAGGCAACGCTACACATCACACACACACCTACTTGGTGAAGGCAGGCTTTATTGCACTAAGCTTATACGTTTGCACTAGAACTAACACAACCCTTTGGGGGTCGTGTGATGATGTCACGTCACTTCCTAATGTTAAATCAAGCCTCCGTTCCTCTGTCGTACAGAAGTTAACCACGTACCACAACATTCGAGTGAACTCACGAGTTCGCAGCGCGTGGGCCCTGCAGCATGACGCCGACCAGTGGAATTTCAGCCCGTACCACACGTGTTGAGATTACGTCCGTCCTCTGTTCACCGAGCAATGCTACACCGTGGGGTAGGCACGGGAGACGGAATAAAACGAATGGATCCGAAAGTAACGGTCACAGAATCAAACATCAGTTGAAAATAAACTGAGTTGGTCCAGCGTGCAGAACACGCCCTACACCACTCCCGGTCAGAGAGAGAGAGAGAGAGAGAGAGAGAGAGAGAGATTGACTCGCTACGGCAGGCGCTTCAGGATATTGGAAATATTATTTTCATGCCATCTAACATAGATAAAAATGGTTTTTTCTCAGACTGCAGTATTTCAAAATATTCTAACCGGATACTCGCGAAACTACGAGAGATGCGTGATTTGTACTTTGCTACAGAGTCGCGTCCAATAAATTTATAGTGTACCCGTTTAAAGACACGCTGAGGCGAGTCGCCGACGGAAGACGGCACGGCGGCACGCCAGTTGAGCGCCTTGCGTATAGAGGCGACATCTCTTTACATACGTCGGTCCGCGTCGTCCGTACTGCTTCATCGACTTTTGCCTCACTCTGACAAACATTCCCGTCGCTAGGCGACCGCCTCAACAAGTACCGGTCAGGTGTATGGTTTAAAGTGGCGGCTGCAGTGTCGCTTTACTTATACATGCACATACATATGCACCGCTGGGACTTGCTTTTCTCGCTCTGTAGGGTGGTATGCCCCGACAACTGTACGAAACGGAAAACAAGTCTACGACCCTTTACACCTACCTTAAATGGCGCATGGCAGCCAATCACATGTAAGGGATGTCACGGTCAGTTATATTCCAGGATGTAGAGGGAAGAAACTTCAGCCAATCAGTTAAAGGGGAATTTAACAACCAGTCAATCTCGAGAATGCAAGTGGAGGGTTTTGCAGAAAGTCTCCACCGTATTTCAGGTTTTCGGACATTGAACTTTGTTATGTTTATAGTTAATGTCTTAGGTTCAGTTACAACTGTTCAGCCAGAAATTTACAGAAGACATTTTTCCTAGTCATATAGATGCATTCCGATAATTATTTAAAACTTCTACCATTTTAGTGAACAACGTACATAAAATTTAGTAAGGTCTATAATCGGTGTATGAAGGACATTTTCCCTCCGAGTTTTGTGCATGGACGCATCGTTAAATATTTCCCCGAATATCTGTGGTTGTAAATCACTGCTCTGTGACTTCTAATATTTTCGGATAACAACCACT
Source organism: Clitarchus hookeri (assembly GCA_002778355.1). Classification (NCBI taxonomy): domain Eukaryota; kingdom Metazoa; phylum Arthropoda; class Insecta; order Phasmatodea; family Phasmatidae; genus Clitarchus; species Clitarchus hookeri. Next base: position 106,756 of record NQII01005987.1, on the reverse strand, counting down.
CATGCCGCAAATGCTGTATTATTAAAACGCAGTAAGATGTAACCTGATTTACATGAAAACTGGCANCCACGTACCACAACATTCGAGTGAACTCACGAGTTCGCAGCGCGTGGGCCCTGCAGCATGACGCCGACCAGTGGAATTTCAGCCCGTACCACACGTGTTGAGATTACGTCCGTCCTCTGTTCTCCGAGCAATGCTACACCGTGGGGTAGGCACGGGAGACGGAATAAAACGAATGGATCCGAAAGTAACGGTCACAGAATCAAACATCAGTTGAAAATAAACTGAGTTGCTCCAGCGTGCAGAACACGCCCTACACCACTCCCGGTCAGAGAGAGAGAGAGAGAGAGAGAGAGAGAGAGAGAGAGAGAGATAGAGATTGACTCGCTATGGCAGGCGCTTCAGGCTATTGGAAATATTATTTTCATGCCATCTAACATAGATAAAAATGGCTTTTTCTCAGACTGCAGTATTTCAAAATATTCTAACCGGATACTCGCGAAACTACGAGAGATGCGTGATTTGTACTTTGCTACAGAGTCGCGTCCAATAAATTTATAGTGTACCCGTTTAAAGACACGCTGAGGCGAGTCGCCGACGGAAGACGGCACGGCGGCACGCCAGTTGAGCGCCTTGCGTATAGAGGCGACATCTCTTTACATACGTCGGTCCGCGTCGTCCGTACTGCTTCATCGACTTTTGCCTCACTCTGACAAACATTCCCGTCGCTAGGCGACCGCCTTAACAAGTACCGGTAAGGTGTATGGTTTAAAGTGGCGGCTGCAGTGTCGCTTTACTTATACATGCACATACATATGCACCGCTGGGACTTGCTTTTCTCGCTCTGTAGGGTGGTATGCCACGACAACTGTACGAAACGGAAAACAAGTCTACGACCCTTTACACCTTTACCCTTAAATGCCGCATGGCAGCCAATCACATGTAAGGGATGTAAGGGTCAGTTATATTCCAGGATGTAGAGGGAAGAAACTTCAGCCGATCAGTTAAAGGGGAATTTAACAACCAGTCAATCTCGAGAATGCAAGTGGAGGGTTTTGCAGAAAGTCTCCACCGTATTTCAGGTTTTCGGACATTGAACTTTGTTATGTTTATAGTTCATGTCTTAGGTTCAGTTACAACTGTTCAGCCAGAAATTTACAGAAGAAATTTTCCCTAGTCATATAGATACATTCCGATAATTATTTAAAACTTCTACCATTTTAATGAACATCGTACATAAAATTTTGTAGGGTCTATAATCGGTGTATGAAGGACATTTTCCCTCCGAGTTTTTTGCATGGACGCATCGTTAAATATTTCCCCGAATATCTGTGGTTGTAAATCACTGCTCTGTGACTTCTCATATTTTCAGACAACAACCACTCATGCCGCAAATGCTGTATTATTAAAACGCAGTAAGATGTAACCTGATTTACATGAAAACTGGCANCAACAACCACTCATGCCGCAAATGCTGTATTATTAAAACGCAGTAAGATGTAACCTGATTTACATGAAAACTGGCACACTGCAGGTTATTCACGCCAGTGACATGATAATGAGTCTTTAAACACAACTTCGCTATTTACGGCGTGATTCTTTGAGGCTCGTGCGGCAGGTGAAAGCGTCTATAATTCTGACTGTTCTTGTTTTGCTCTCGTGAAGGATTTCTACCTCTGTCTTGAAGTGGCAGAGTTCACGCAACACTGAGTCTCCAGTAGGTACAAGAGCTTTATAACTTCTCAAGTGATATATTTTTATAAGGTTTTTCAATCACAATTTTTTCATTGTTTTTTTTGAGAACTTGTATAGTTTTATTATACGATATTGATGATAACTTTATAAAAATACAATATAATTGGAAAACATTATTATATAAATATTACAATTGGAATTAAAAATCTTATTTTATACAAATTTAAAATGTTATTTTATTAGTACGCTTTGTTCCAGGTAAACTGTTCCTTCAAGTCACACGAATGGCATGTTGTAATTTCTTTGAAATTCGACACCTGGTTCATGCGTTAAAGCTAAACTTCTAGNTCAAGTCACACGAATGGCATGTTGTAATTTCTTTGAAATTCGACACCTGGTTCATGCGTTAAAGCTAAACTTCTAGATATTTAGACTTTGAATTCTACCTTAAAAGTTAACCATGAAATATTGGTATACGGTATAGCATACTTCCAATAAATTTTCTTCATGATATTATAACAACACCAACAATTATTTTGAGCTGTATCCTAAAGCATTAATTTTGTTCAATTTCAATATTTGTAAGAAAAAGTATATAAATTAAATATAAAATATTATCGCTGGTTTAATTAATTTTGAAGAAATGTAAATTAATAATGACATTGAACTTTTATAGTTTTCGATCACGCCGGGTACCTATTTTCAAGATGGCGACAGTTAAAAAATGTAAGGCACTATGTTATATCTCGGGAAATATTTAACCTACTTAAACCAAGTTTGGCGCATTAATATTGCATTAAATCAGAGTTAAATTATATATCGATAACCTTGTTAACCCGCCATTTTGTAAGATAGTACAAATTCATTAATAAAGCTTTTCCATTACCTTTCCGGAACTATGTAACAAATATAAACCAAATTTGGGAAGTTGACAGTGCATGATGTAAGCATTCAATTTAGATATCGATAATGTTAGTGGTGCATCATTTTGGGTAATAATGAAACTTAAAAAATTAAGTACTCACATTGTCTCTGGGGAACCATTTAACCAATTTTAACCAAATTTGATACGTTGGCATTGTATGATGGGAGAAGTAAATTAAGACATTTATGTTATAAATCCACTATTTTTGAAGATAATGAAACACGAATAATAAAGCTTTTATGTTATATAACGATANTATATCGATAACCTTGTTAACCCGCCATTTTGTAAGATAGTACAAATTCATTAATAAAGCTTTTCCATTACCTTTCGGGAACTATGTAACAAATATAAACCACATTTGGGAAGTTGACAGTGCATGATGTAAGCATTCAATTTAGATATCGATAATGTTAGTGGTGCATCATTTTGGGTAATAATGAAACTTAAAAAATTAAGTACTCACATTGTCTCTGGGGAACCATTTAACCAATTTTAACCAAATTTGATACGTTGGAATTGTATGATGGGAGAAGTAAATTAAGGNGTCTCTGGGGAACCATTTAACCAATTTTAACCAAATTTGATACGTTGGAATTGTATGATGGGAGAAGTAAATTAAGGCATTTATGTTATAAATCCACTATTTTTGAAGATAATGAAACACGAATAATAAAGCTTTTATGTTATATAACGATAACTACACAACATATTCGTGCCATACTGTTATAGGCCATGTTCGTATACGCAGTTAAAATTGTATGATACACTTATTTTAAAAATGGTATCATTTGCAATATCTACATGTGATATGATATCATACAGCGTGTGTTCTACATTCTGGCCCTCCCGTGCCTGAGCCTCATGTAGATAAGTTTGTCATATCTAATAAAAAATGTAACATCTTTCAATTAAACTTCAGCCTAGTACCTATGCTCAGAGTAGCAATTTGAAGCATAAAATATGTTTATAGCGATCATCTTTTCCCGCATTTTTGAAAGAGAGTGCCAGGCGATAAAATGAAACACTTTTGCCATATCACAGGAACCAATTATTTAATTTGCACAAAATTTTGCACACAAGTAGTACCACAATGGACTGTGTTTACATACTTAAATTAATTGGGTCAGATTTTTTTAATGATGCAATATAAATTATTTAGATAATGTAATCATATCTATGAAATCATTAAAAAAATTTCAACCAAAATTTTTATATTGGCATTATCTATTAGGACCCACGCAGAACCTTGTTTTAGGCCCTTTTGTACGAGAACGCCAAATGAGAAACTTAAGCTTTTATGCCATATCTCAACCAGTCAAATTATTTCCACTCAATTCTGTGCACAAGCAGTGCTACTGTAGGCCATATAAACTTATATAATTTAAATTATTCACATACTTTTTTTTTAATTATGCCCCTGCAGGTATTTGAAATTGGTAAAAACAGTCTACCAAAACTTAAAACTGATTACTACCGAATTTCATGATCCACATCTACCTCTGTGATGTTGCCGTCATGCCAGCTTACGGTCCGAGGCGTTTTGTGTTCGAGTCTCAGATAAAGAACGTGTGTATTTGTAATTGCCTCACTAGTATTGCATTGGTTTTGCGTTGCATCTCTTATGATATCGCTATCAACGAGACCAGACCCATCTATCACATAACTTCCTAAAAACCTCAACACATTTATTTGCATCCATGTTGCCGCGTAACGCATATTGAAAGTAGAAGCATCGGTGACACCCCCCACCATCTTACCCCTGCGAGAGCCTACATTTGACATGCACCACGGGACACGCGCTGCCAATTTAGGTCGACTCAAGAGGACGTACAAGCCATTAACGCGTGCCGAGGTCATTCCGAGGTAGGCTAGCAATTTTTGCCCACAAGGGAATTAAGACAAGTGCCCAGAAGGGCAGTGGCTATAATATCACCGACCCACCCGAGATACACAAGAAAAGGGCTGACAGAGTTTGGCAGTTGTGCCACGAGTCTCCCCCTCCCCTAGCAAAATGCAGGAGAACATGAACACATGCCACAAAAATGCAGAAGTAAACTAGATTGGTGCCAACACACCTCTAGTTAGACGAGTAAGAAGCGCTGACAGTGTTTGCCGTAGGGGCACAGGTCACCCCTTTCCTCCCCCCGCAACGAATTGACAGACATGCAAGGATCTGGAGGATCGAAAGAAGTTAAAAGCCGACTTGCGGGACAAGGAGTGGATCAGTTGAATCATATCAGTCGGATCGGAAGTTCGCGAAAGTCAGTCGGATTGCGAGGTCACCGAAAGAAGGCGTGTTGTGGAGTCGTTCGTTGAGAAGAGAACCCGGAGCAGCAGTCGTGAAGAGTCGTCACCGAAGTCAGGGCCTGTGAAAGACCGCCCGAAGCACCGGACCTTATACTACCACCGGAACACCCACTTAACTACAAGTATAGCTAAATATCAGCATCGTCACTCAAAGAAACCTCCCCGACGCCTAGCGTCCCCTCCAAGACGTCGGCAGCAGTTAGTAATTAACTCTTAAGGCCCCCAACTTGCAAGGTACGACACCTCGGTACTGTATATATGCATACTATTCAAGACAATATAACCCACTCAATTGAAACACTGAGTGACTACCTTATTGTTTGCCCTCAACATTCAAGGCACCTATAGTTTGGACCTAGTAAAAAAAAACAACCCGTACCCTGTGACCCTGCCTGTATATCATATCCCAGGGAGGCGAATAGCGTCAAGTTCAATTGGCAGCCCAACGTGTGGGGCAAAGTAAATTCTGTGTAGACATGAGACAAAAACCAGACTATAGCCGAGAGAAGGGTATCCCCCTACTGAGCTAGCCAGGATGCAAAAGACTTCGAGGAGTCTAGAACAACACCTCGTGGCGCCCAGTACCCAATTAACCAGCGACGAGTCGAGTACACTAGGCCGGTGGACTAGGGATTCCTATAGGAGGCGGGCAAAGAGCATGGAGGATACGCGTATCAGCATAACACAGGAGTGGAGAGATGCGAGAACCGAAGGAACCCGAAATAACCTCTGGAGAAGGAATGTGGTAAGAGGGGATGATATTCTGGATGAATGTCCTCAACTGGAGCAATACAGTGCTCCATTTTGTCGCGGGACAGGACTGTACACAATCTGGTGTAGCCGCTGCTCCTGGCGATATTGTTATCAGTGTATTGACTGGCCCATCACATTCCAACCGACCGAAGGGACAGAATACAGCTGCCGTAATTGCCGAGAGCAACAGACGCGTTGTGACCTACTTAATTTCCTGGGATGTAATACACATACCCGCCTAACCCAATGTGTAACATGTTCACAGACGGTCCACAATCTTTATTTAGGATGGCCAGACGAGGCACATAAGGAAGACAAGAGGAATGGGAACGCCCTTCAACCTGGGCCGAGCCCTCCATAGCCGAGTAGAACAAGAGCAAAGAATACCCGAGGGAATCGAACTACCCGAATTTTCAGGGAGGCCCATGAAGTCTCAGAGTTTTTTTTATAAATAATTGTGAACATGAGTTCAATTCCGGCGGGGTTCCCAATAAACGGTGGGTGCAAAAGGCACGAGAACAGTTAAAGGGTGCCGCCCTTACCTTGTGGAATAGGTATGGCGAGTTTGTGACGAGCTGGGAGCAGTTTGCTACCCGCCTGAAAAATAACTTCGCAGGGGAGGGAGTTCTTATAGCCTTACGGACAGAATTTTACACACAAAAACAGCAAAAGCAGGAGGAGGCAGAAATTTTTAATAGGAGGAAAGCGCAGATGTATTCCCGAATTGTCCCCGAAGGAACTGAGGCAGAGAACGTGCATATCATTACAAAGTTATTGATACCAGCCATACAAAGCGCCTTTAGACACCCGTGGGTAACGGGAATAGAGGAATTGGTAGAAAGAGTGAGCGAAGTGGCACTAGATTACCAGGAACAGGAGAAGGCAAATGTTTCGACATGCCTGACACCCGCCCACCCAGTACAGACGACAGAGAATGTCAAACCTGCTAGAAGCGAAGAGGGGTAATTTTTGCCGAAGTGTTGGTATTACCCCAAGAGGCACCTACATCGCGACTGCCCCACTGTGAAAACTCGCATTGCCGCCGCTAGGGAAAAAGCCATCACAGCTCTCCCCCTTGAGATAGGGCAGGGGAACCATCAGAATGGGAAGCGGGAGCCGGGAAATGCCGCAGCCGGTACCTCGAGTTGCCCGTCGCCCCCAGCATAAGTAAAAGGTTGGAACCAATTTTAACCTTAAGCGATCTGAGGCCAGGATCACACGCCCCTTGGATCGAAGTCCGAATCAATAACCACAATCATAAGGCAGTCCTGGACACTGCCACAACCAGCAATTTTATTAAAAGCCAGCTGCTAACTCCCGAACAGAAAAACCAGATGAAGGAAAATTCCCGAATAATCCAAATGGCCCAGTCTGAGTCACGACTCATCATATACAAAATTATTATGTTGCAAGTGTCCATGGGTGTGGAAACAGTACAAACAGAATTGTTTTGCGCACCGCATTTAGTGGAAGAGATTATCCTCTGGCAACAGTGGCTAACAAGCACAAGTTGTATAATCGTCTGCGAACAACAGCGCCTATATTTAGGCAAACAGGATAGGATGGCCATAAACTGGGAAGCCCCACTCAACCCCCAAAAACCACAAGAAATATGCAGTGAGGAGGTGAACCACCAACTAGGAGCTGACCAACTTAGGTCATTATTGTGGATACTCAACACTCACGTAGCCATACTCGAGCATACCAGCAGATTAAATCAGACCACTGTCATCCAACATGAAATTTGGGTAAATTATTCTCACCCCATATACTGCCAACCAGGCAACCTGTCAGCCTACTGCAGGCAGATAATATAAGACCAGGTAGCCGAGATGAAAGTGCAAGGAATAGTGGAGCCAACTAATTCACCATATAACACCAGAGAGGTACTTGTGCCAAAGAAAGATGGGGAACACCGCTTTTGTGCCAACTACCAGGCCTTAAACGATGTCACATATCCTATAGCACCCCCAACTATAAACCTGGCTAATATGCTCCACGACCTAGGGGATGCGCATATATTCTCCACTCTAGACATGTGCAGTGGGTACTGGCAAATCCCGGTACACGCAGGGTCCAGGAAATATATGGCATTTACTACACCAGAAGGCGAAACAATGCAGTTTCGCATAATACCCTTCAGGTTGAAGACTGCACCCGCTACTTTCCAACGATTGATGTCAGCAGTAGTTTTGACAGGCAATAGCGACCAGTTTTGCCTAGCGTACCTGGACAATGTCATAGTATATTCCCGCACATGGAAGGAACACCAGGTAGACTTGCAAAAAGTCCTGGAGCGCTTTGAACTCCATAGACTAACTTGCCGAATGGAGAAGTGCCTCTTCGGGTAGACTGGGGTGGAATACTTAGGGCATGTAATTTACCCTGGACAGGAATTATCCGAAGCCAGAGAAAGTACGAGAGATTGAGGAGGCTAGAGTACCAACCAATCGGAGACAATTGAAGCGTTTTCTGGGATTATGCATTTGGCTTCGAGATTTTATAGCAGATTTCGCCCCCATTATGGCTCCCCTCAACGAAATCCTACTCAAAGCAACTCGCTGGAAGCGGACCGACCGACACGAAGAAGGATTTCGAGAATTAAAGGCTCGCTTTTGCGACATTACAATGTTCTACCGACCTCTGCCAGGATTACCCCTAATTTCACAGACCGACACAAGCGGAACCGGAATGTGTGCTGTTCTATAGCAGGAGCAGTCACAGAACCAGCGAAGGATTATAGCGTACACTAGTACTATGCTAAACGAGATCGAATGATTCTCTTATTAATCAAAAGGAGTACCTGGCGGTTATTTGGGCAGTCTGCAAATTCCGCTATTACATTGTTGACCGACCATTCATTCTCAGAACCGATAATAAGGCCCTTACCTGGCTAAAAACCATGAGTAACGAAAATGCAAAATTGGGTAGGTGGGCCTTATTTTTAATGGAATTTTCATTCACAATCGAGCATTGCCTGGGCTCGACCAACATGTTGCCCGATGCCTTATCCCGCCGACCACAGATGCCTTACAAGGAGAGAGGAACCAAACAGTGGGAGCAAATGCTGGCCCCCTCTCCCCCAAAACTCCCATGGCCAGATTACATGGAACTACAGCTAATTAAGTTCCGCGAAAGCAAAGATCTGTTACTAGACCAACAGCAAGCCGACCCCGAATTGCAGGAGTTAATGACGAAATATCCAGACCGGTATGAGGGAAGAGATGGTTTAATCTGGGTGAGAACCGCCCGCAAACAGATCAGTGGAAAATCTGGGTCCCGCACAAGCTACGAACTAGTATCTTCAAGCACCACCATAATCACCCTCACGCAGGACATCCGGGTTTTCATGAGACCTTAAGGGCTCTGACCAACAGGTACACATGGCAAGGAATCAGCCAGGATGTTAGAAAATACGTCGGCAAATGCCAAACTTGTTATAAAAACAAAGCCTACCCTATACAGAAGACGCTATACACACCCCGTCGGCCGAAAACACCATGGACCCACATTGCAAGTCAATATTGTGGGCCCCTACCCACGCACACACAAAGGAAAGAGATACCTCCTAGTCTTGACAGACCATCTTTCCAGGTGGATNCAGCCAGGATGTTAGAAAATACGTCGGCAAATGCCAAACTTGTTATAAAAACAAAGCCTACCCTATACAGAAGACGCGATACACACCCCGTCGGCCGAAAACACCATGGACCCACATTGCAAGTCAATATTGTGGGCCCCTACCCACGCACACACAAAGGAAAGAGATACCTCCTAGTCTTGACAGACCATCTTTCCAGGTGGACAGAGGCATTCCCATTACCCAATCAAGAGGCAACCACGAGTATCTGGCAAATGGAGCGAGAGGTCATTCCACGATGNCAGAGGCATTCCCATTACCCAATCAAGAGGCAACCACGAGTATCTGGCAAATGGAGCGAGAGGTCATTCCACGATGGGGATATCCAAAATGTATGTTAACCGACAATGGATCCCATTTTACAGGCGTAAAGTGGGCCAAAGCCTGCGAGGTGTGGGGGGCGGAAATCTAGACGACTCCAGCTTACCACCCACAGGCCAACCCTACCGAACGCCGGAACCAGGAGTTGAAAAAGACCATGCTCATGAGAATAGGCGCCAATCATAATCAAGGGGAAGTACAGCTTCCTGCAATCCTGTATACATTGCGACGCCGGCACAATGACACCATTGGAACTTCTCCCAGCCATCTGATACTGGGATACAACCTCCTACAACCCGGGGAGGGGCAGTGGGAAACTAAACCTACCGAACTTCCCGCCCCCGAAGAATAAGAAGAGCTGCGATCTGGAGAACAGGGGCAGCTCGGAATAACCAACAATGGCATATCCAGCATTAGTACCCAGAACAAGTGACCGTTGGACGCCACTTACCCGATAGTAGTCACATATTAATACGCAACCATCCCTTGAGCCGAGCCACTGACAAATTCTGTGAGGGATTGGCCCCTAAATGGGAAGGGCTGTATGCACTAGTAGCGAGACCAGGAAATGTGTATTGAGCGGAGGACGAGATAGGCAAAACACGGAAGGTGGCAAGGAACCAGATACGCCCTATACACGAACCCCACACCTATGGTCCAAAGAAATTACAAGGGCGGTCCAGAACAGGCCCCTGCCTGACAGAGAATTCAATACCGAAGTTAAATATCTGGAAGCAGAACCAGGGAGGGGACAGCCCGATGTATTACACCTCCTCACACCACCCAACAAAGGAGTAGTAGGGAGTCTACCCCCACGGTGGAGACTAAGAAAGAGGCAACCAGACAACTTAGGTGAGCACTTATGTCCATCAGCTAGGGGTATGAGGTCGCGGGATATTCCAGTAGCACCCCTGGGATCCCAGCACTGTCACCGAGGGATGACCCAGAGGAAACCTGCAGTAGGTCACTAGTTCACCAGATGGTATATAAGGACATGATGTGAATAGAGGGTAAAAGCGATAAGCCGGCCACTTACCCTATGCACTATCTAAATGTCCCAAGTGCGCACAGGCCACCGCGCCAGCCGATAACGGAGTCCAGAATGCCAGCCACTTACCAGGCCACAAATACACAGGAATAAGAAGAAGCGAGAGAAAGCTGACAGGCGAGTGAAGTAGAAAGTACGCGCGAACGGGAAGAAGCGAACGAAGGAGAAGAAGTGAGCGAAAGTGGATGGACGAACGAAGGAGAACAGGCGAGCGGGAGAAAGGGGGAGGACAGCCGAGGAAAGGGAGAGCGAGGAAGCGAATGGAAGCAGGAAGCAAACAAGGAAGAGAAAGGTGTAAGCGAAGAATAAATAGAAACCGCGAGTGGTAACAGGGAATAGAGGGCGTGGAATGACACAAACAGCAAGTATGGGGCAACCCCAAGATGCCCTTCACGAGTTTGCACCAATAGAGAGCATAACCCGAGAAAATATCCGAAAGACGAGGATGTACTGGGGGACCGCAGCCAACCCGAGGACGAGAGCCGGCAGCAGTCTGGAAATGGCCACAGGACACCGAAATGAGAGGATGGCAACGCTGCCGTCCCCACCGCATGCTGTCGGGGTCCCAGTGCGGGGAGGTGCATCCCCTAATCCAACGGGGAACAATGCCAGAAGAATCCAGTCTTGGCGCACCTGCAGAGGCTGGGAGGAACTCGACTTCTACTGGGAATGTCGCAGGTACAAACCACGCGAGCTCAATGAGCTGAGCCGCCTGACCCAGTGACAGACTCTGTGTGGCATGAGGTAAGTATGTTTACCTTATGTCACTCGCTCAGAGACCCAGGGCAGCATGCCCGACCTAATTCCGAAACCTAAGTGTGTCTAATAAGGGCCGGATGTCCCAGAGACATGAACAGCCAGATGCCGGTACCTGTGTTTACTCATGTGTAAGTTAGGAATATAGGCCATCAGCCAAGTTATTGTTTTTTTTGTACCAGTGTGTACTACGTGTAAGTTTACAGATATAGGTTAATTGTGCATTTGCTTTCGCCTACCGTAAAACCACTTGTAAAAGTGGCAGAGAGTACAGGAGATAAGTTTGAACTCAGGAATAGAGTTGCCAGCTTAGGAGATAAGAGGGTTTTTTATTTGTATGGCCTGTGTGCGAACATAACAGTAAACACATGTCACTACACGTAAATGCTGCCAGGCAGCCTTGCTAATTACCGGTCATCTGCCACTAAACTTGTCTGCCACTGTCAAGAAGCCTCCACCTTACAAGGAAGGCACAAGCAAAGAAGACAAAATAAATTAAAAATTACTGTAATCAGAATGGATTACTTTAGGGCATGAAGTGAACTGTGTACCAATTAATGTTTGTAATAATGTAAGTGAATCCGAGAGATGTGGTATCATAATTATGTTTTGTTTTCGCGAGTTCAAAGAGTTGAACGGCCTGCGAAGTTGTTTGAAAATAATACACATTGTAATAGCCATGCCTTCAGCAAAGAGTGTAATCGCAGAGCCCGAGTTATAGACCCTTTTAGCAGGCAGGCTGGCATGCCTGATACAGTGGAGACTCGTCCCTGAGTGGCACAGCTGGCCAGGNGGGGGTTATCAAGTGGGGAAGGGGGTGAAGGACAAGAAGAAAGGAAGAGGTAGATGGAAGGTGATAAACTGTCCCAGTGACAAGTGCCGCACGAGCAGCAAGAAAAACGAAAAACATGCACTGCGGCGAATTTCCACTCATAGTAAGCCCACAGATGCGGAGCAAGACAGAAGCGCAACAGCATGTCAATGATTTGGTGTGGGTATGTCAGCGGCCCAAAGGGGAATTGATGCGTAACACACATTGTAAGTAGAAGCATCGCTGACACTCCCCGCTATCTCTCCCCCCGCGAGCACCAACAGTTGACACATACCAAGGGACATGCGCGGCCAGGTCAGGTCGACTCAAGAGGACGTACAAGCCATTAACGCGTGCCGAGGTCATGCCGAGGAAGGCTAGCAATTTTTGCTCACAAGGGAATTAAGACACGTGCCAAGGAGGGCAGTGGCTTTAATATCACCGACCCACCCGAGATACATAAGAAAAGGGCTGACAGAGTTTGGCAGTTGTGCCACGAGTCTCCCCCTCCCCTAGCAAAATGCAGGAGAACATGAACACATTCCACGAAAATGCAGAAGTAAACTAGATTGGCGCCAATGCACCTCTAGTTAGACGAGTAAGAAGCACTGACAGTGTTTGCCTTAGGGGCACATGTCACCCCTTTCCTCCCCCCGCAACGAATTGACACATGTGCAAGGATCTGGGGGATCGAAAGAGGTTAAAAGCCGACTTGCGGGACAAGGAGTGGATCAGTTGAATCATATCAGTCGGATCGGAAGTTCGCGAGAGTCAGTCGGATCGGAAGTTCGCGAGAGTCAGTCGGATCGCGAGGTCACCGGAAGAAGGCGTGTTGTGGAGTCATCCGTCGAGAAGAGAGCCCGAAGCAGCAGTCGTGAAGAGTCGTCACCGAAGTCNGAAGAAGGCGTGTTGTGGAGTCATCCGTCGAGAAGAGAGCCCGAAGCAGCAGTCGTGAAGAGTCGTCACCGAAGTCAGGGCCTGTGAAAGACCGCCCGAAGTACCGGACCTTAAACTACCACCGGAACACCCACTTAACTACAAGTATAGCTAAGTATCAGCATCGTCACTCAAAGAANCCAGGCCTGTGAAAGACCGCCCGAAGCACCGGACCTTAAACTACCACCGGAACACCCACTTAACTACAAGTATAGCTAAGTATCAGCATCGTCACTCAAAGAAACCTCCCCGACGCCTAGCATCCCACCCCCATCCCCCCTCGCAAGATGTTGGCAGCAGTTAGCAGGAGTACGTTAATTAACTCTTAAGGCCCCCAACTCGCAGGGTACCACACCTCGGTATTGTATATATATATATAATATTCAAGACAATATAACCCACTCAATTGAAACACCGAGTGACAACCTTATTGTATACCCTCAATATTCAATGCACCTAAAAGTCTGAGCCTGGTGAATTAAATAATTCGCATCCTATGACCCTTCCTATATATCATAGCACAGGGAGGCGAATACCATCAATGTAGTGGAAAGTACTCTCTTCTGTTATATCGATAACTTCTTATTTAATATTTTTGCGAAGGTACTATACCTGTTCCTATATTTTTATGTAGTGCTTTTCTAAGTAGTGTAATCTGTACGTAAAGTAGTAGTCTCATAAAGTTGCTGCCATATCGCAACACAAGAGTACAAAATGGGAATGTATGTCTCGGAGAAGGCAGATGCAGTAGAATCCAGACAGAATTTCTTTTAAACCAAATGTATTAATCCGTCAGCTAGCACTAGTTTCCAGTGGAGCATTTCCTTCTGGTTTCCGCTGTAGGTTTAGAACATAGTATTTGGTACATTCAAGGTATCGCTTATATTAGAAATATTATTTCCAAGCTAAGAGATAGCTGTGAATTTTCTAATTGGACAATGTTAAACTAAGGTAGACGACTGCACCAAGATTCGCTACAGACTTTCCATTAAAACTCTGGTACGTTCACCTCTTTAAGCATCTTAGTGTTTCACGTTGAAGAGCGCAACACTGTATGCCATTTCAATGCATTGCGCGTAGAGGCGTCACTGCACTACACGTACAAGCCAGTGTCGTCCTTAGAGCTCTTCAATGATCCTGTGCCTTTCATCAAAACCGAAAACTGCAGCCGTTATCAAATATTTTGTAAAAATTCATTACAACAAATATTATTGTGATATAAACATCATATTGTAACGGTCATTGAACTGTATAATTGTATTTAGAAAACAAATGTTTACTTTAAAGACGTTGAAAACTTTACAATACCTGCATTTAGCACATAAATTTTATCTGCCTTATGTGAACCTGCACAATTTTTTTCGCAGTGCCGTCACTCAAAAGGGTTTCTCGTCAAAGTATCTCACACAAGAAGAGAAAGAAAATAAGGGGCGTGGCTGTATTGGGGACTCGGCTGTGGGATTTAGGTGAATACGCCTGTGTTAGTCGAGTAGTATTATCTTTGGAACGTGAGAATGAATGAAAGCAACGAAACTGATAATTTCCTTTTATGGCTTGAATCGACATATCTAGACAAGAAAATTCTAGAGCATCGCGCAGCGAATCAGAGGATGGGTTCGGACACATTTACAGGTTAGGGTAGCAAATACATTGTATTTTTAAACCCTCCCCCAAAAAATTAAATTAGTTTAGGACCGGGGAATGAGTTGAATCGACCAAACAATCTACATACCTGGGAAATAGTTGTCGAGGCACTCACACACACCCTTCTCCGTGGTAACCAAAAGGTGCGGCATAGAAATTAAAACCAAAACGACGCTGTAACGTTTACAGGTTGATGTGTTCTGACACTGTAACGTCGTGACCAATAACATGACAGAAATAGATGTAGTCTCGCTCGATCGAGTTTACGACTACGATGCGAGTATGGCTTGAGTCAGCACCACGCATGCGCAAGGCGAAGGTGGGGGTCCACGGCGTATGGTTTCTTATTGGTCGGTCGGTCGTCGGTCAAGTTAGCCTCCAGGCGCTCATTGTGTGACGACGTTACACCGTATTGCCAGCCATTTCGTTTGCGTGTGTTGCTGCAGTTCGCGATGAACGCCACCATCTAGTTTCTGCTATCTTACATATTGTGTAATTTGGCCAGGCTGGCACAGAGTTTTCTCGGGGCCCAGGACAAGCAACAGTGTTTGGGCCCCCAACCGCTCCTTTTGCAGGACAGATAATGCAACAATTTCCTATGTAAGTTTAAATATATATACACTCGTATATATAATTATTAAACGTGTGATGCAGAACAGCTACGTGTATTTGCAAATAAAGGAATTGACAAATACAAAAAATCAGTTGTTAAGATATGAAGAATAAGTATATATTGGTGTTTATCTCAACGTAACACAGTTTGGGTCTTGCGGTCAGCATGTACTCTTTTATTTAAAGTAGGCCTATGTGTCTACTTGCAGTTAACCCAACATATATAGTGCGGAAATTACACAGAATCATGAGTATCTTGAGAGAGGAGAGGCTCTCGTACCAGTTCACTACATTATACTGATGCTGTTGTAAGAAACTTGTAGATGCGTGTTACTGTGTATTGAACACGTATGTTTAGTGATACATTTCAATCACATCCCAGTAAAACTCAGCAGAATCAGTTCTTCAGTGCAATAGTCATTATCGCTCCTAGGAGTGTAAACTTGTTTTACATAGGCCTACACTGTACTTCAACCATACTCAAATATGCACCCAACTGCGCTGTCATTCTGCATTACACTTTGACGCTCCCCGCATCCATGTATTTTGGCCGTCAGAACACACGCGCTAGCGAAGCTTGCAGGCGGTCAACACCTATAAATATTAAGGGTGGCGGACGTGTCCAAAAAGGATCCAGCGCCTCACAGCTGCAAAGACGGGCCACCCAAGTTTTCTGCACGTGCAGACGGCATCCGGAGGCAACGGAAGGCACCAGGGCGCGGACACAGCTGCACTGGGCAGCTGCCCCAAGATACGCCGAGGTCCCACGACCCCGGGCTTCGCTGCAATAAACCAAGAAAGCTTTTAGCGGATGTACGAGCAGAAGAATAGCAGCATATGCGGGGACAAGGGAAGGACCACTGCGGGCGCTGATCCAAAGACCGCCCGCCAAGTAAGCACGTGCAGACGAGACAATGAAACGACCATACCAGAACCGAAGGTCCACGCTGGGCAGCCCGAGCCCCAGACACGTGTTTTATTACTCAGGGAGACGCCACGAGATTCCCGGACCACGTGCAGACGAGGCAGTTTGAATATGGCGATGGAGGCTACAAAACGAGAGGAGTCCGAGGAAACAGGGCAGTCAGCGGACGGGCGTCGAGGAGCGCGGAGCGGGTCGCCAACGACGGGCAGCCGACGAGAGTCCGAAGGCGCGGAGCGATTCCGGAAGAGCCAGCCGACATCAGACGCAGAGTCCTGCCAGTCCAGTTCACCAGATCTCAACTACGGGACCAGGTACCAGCACAGCAGCCAGATAAGTACAGTCATCCAGCGTATGTGAAGGACCCTGAGTAGTGTTCCGCGAGTGCTACGAATATCTGGAATCACCCAGCAAGTACGAAGAAGATTATCCCCCCCCCCACGACGCGAACTATACGTAATCTACATACAGGAACGGGAGGGAGTTGTCTCGAGAATTTGTGTGTCAATTAACTTGTTTTTAAAGCAATAATAAAACTAGATTTTTTTTTTTTGAACTCCAATCGCCCTGTGTTTACTTCAGTAGTAAATTGGTCCTTTAGACAACAGTGTCAATCACCTTCCTCCAAAACCACAGCTCTGGGAGTTGTCAATTTTGGCGCCGCAACGTGGAGGCGAGCTTAAATCTGTAAGATAGAAGCAAGAACGAGTTAGTACCTGGGATAAGGGGGCCTTCTGCTCCGACCGAGCTAGCTAACACATTTACGACTTCGAGGGCATCGTAAAATAAAGTTAATCATAATAGTAAGTTAATCCCTCGTGGCGCCCAGCGTACCGACAGTATAAGACCGGATAACCGAAAAGGAGAGAGGCAATAAAAACCCAGGCGAACATGACAGACCGCAGACGTGCGCGGAGTTTGGAAGAAAGGGGGNTGGCTTACACATTTACGACTTCGAGGGCATCGTAAAATAAAGTTAATAATAATAGTAAGTTAATCCCTCGTGGCGCCCAGCGTACCGACAGTATAAGACCGGATAACCGAAAAGGAGAGAGGCAATAAAAACCCAGGCGAACATGACAGACCGCAGACGTGCGCGGAGTTTGGAAGAAAGGGGGAGGGCACAGGCCCAGGAAGAAGGAGACGAGATATGGACCAGGGCATTCCCGAGTAACATACTACCACACAGCGAAAGCAGGGAGCAAACGAGAGAGCAGTGCAGGACCCCGCGATGTCAAGGCACGGGCCTATATATAGTGCAGTGCCGTAATTGCCCGCGGCGGCAATGCAATCAATGCATCGGCTGGCCCGATGTCTTTCCGCTGACACAAGGAACAGACTATCAGTGCCTTGATTGTCAGGAGCCGCAGACACAGTGCGACCTCCCGAACTGCCCGGGACACAACACGCGCCTGACTCGATGCACTACCTGTACCCAGACATTCCATAACCGATGCATAGGGTGGCCTGAAGGAGCCGAGGGCNGGACCCAGGCATTCCATAACCGATGCATAGGGTGGCCTGAAGGAGCTGAGGGCACGAGGGGCTGGGTATACCAGTGCGGAACGTGCCAGAAACAGAGAAACAGGCAGCTCCCTTCAAACACAGACCAAACCTGGGATGCCCGGACCGAGAAAAGACACGGAACAGTGGAGGAAATGGTCCTACCAGAGTTCGCAGGGAGACCCCACGAAGATCCAGAACTATTCACACAGAATTGTGAACACGAGTTCCGGACAGGGGGTGTTCCCAGGAGGCGGTGGGTGCAGAAGGCACGCGAGCAATTAAAGCAAGCCGCCCTCAGCTGGTGGGACAGATACGGGGAATTTATCACAACCTGGGAACAGTTCGAGACCCGACTAAGCAGCAAGTTCGCGGGGGAAGAAGTGATAACCGGACTACGAACCGAGTTCTACACTCAACAACAGAAAAACGAGGAAGAGGTAGAAATATTCATTCGAAGGAAGGCACAAATGTATGCACGCATTGCACCAGAGGGAACAGAAGNCCAAAGGAAGACACAAATGTATGCATGCATTGCACCAGAGGGAACAGAAGCGGAGGAAGTAGGCATCATCACGAGTCTATTAATACCGGCCCTAAGAAGCGTCCTTCGCCATCCAAGGGCAGTGAAGATAGAAGAACTTGTGGAAAGAGCGAAGGAAGCAGAAGTCGATTACCGGGAAATGCGCATGGTAAGGGACGGGACCCATCCCCCCACTCCCCCGTCTGCCACCCGCCCAGAATGGACGAGACAGAATAGCGCAGCCAAGGGCGAGAGTGGAGGCCCTCCAGCCTGTTGGCACTGCCACGGGAGGCATTTCCACCGGGATTGTCCAGTCATAAAAACCCGGGTCGCTGTAGAAAGGGAAAGAGCAGCCCGGAACGCCCCCATAGGAACAGGGAAGGCAGCCCCCCAGGGACAAAGGGCGGAAAACGAGCGCGCTGGGACCACGAGACACCCGACGTTCCCGGCATAAATCAAAGGGTGAGACAGGTATTCACATTAGGCGACCCGGAGTCAACCACGCAAGCCCCGCGCATAGAAAACCGGATCAATGGACACGCCGTCAGGGCAATCTTAGACACAGCTGCGGCCGGCAATTTTATCAGGAGCCAACTGCTGACGCCTGAACAAAGGCAAACGATGAAGAAAGACAAACGGCGCGTCCAAATGGCCCAGACAGAATCCCGGCCAACGATTGAGGGAAAAATCACCTTGTCAGTAGACACGGGGGTCGAGACCGTCGCCACAGAGTTCTTCTGCGCCCCGCAATTGGCGGAAGAAGTGATCCTCGGGCAACCTTGGCTGGCGGGCCAAGGCTGCATCATAGACTGCGGGCAAAGACGACTATACCTGGGTAGGCGGGACCGAATGGCCGTGAACTGGGAGGCTCCCGTGAACCCGGAAGGGCCAAGAGCCATAACCGACAAAGAGGTAAACCACCAGTTAAGACCCGACCAGCTGCGTGCGCTAGTGCGGATAATAAACACCCATGCGGCGATATTCGGGAACCAGGGCCGCCTACAACAAACCACCGCCATCCAGCATGAAATCTGGGTAAAGGACACGCGCCCTATATATTGCCGCCCGGGTAACCCATCGGCCCACCGCCGCCAGATCATCCTCGACCAGGTGACCGAGATGAAGGAACAAGGGATAGTGGAGCCGACGGACTCCCCATACAATGCCAGGGTAGTACTAGTGCCCAAGAAGGGTGGTGAACTCCGATTCTGCGTAGACTACCAAGCCCTGAATAACATAACACACCAAATGGCCCCGCCCGCAATAAACATCGCCAATATGCTCCGCGACCTCGGGGACGCGCGTATATTCTCCACTCTGGACATGCGCAGCGGATACTGGCAAATCCCTGTGCACCCAGAGTCACGTAGATATACCGCGTTCACCACTCCCGAGGGCGAAACCTTACAGTTTCGAGTAATGCCCTTCGGCCTGAAAAATGCACCGGNTTACGTAGATATACCGCGTTTACCACTCCCGAGGGCGAAACTTTACAGTTTCGAGTAATGCCCTTCGGCCTGAAAAATGCACCGCCTACCTTCCAGCAGCTGATGTCGGCCGTAGTACTCACAGGCTACAGCGGAAAATTCTGCCTGGCATATCTCGATGATGTAATCGTGTATTCCCGCACCTGGGCAGAACACCAGGTACACCTGCGACAAGTACTGGAACGCTTCGAGCTCCACGGGCTAACATACCGACTGGAGAAGTGCCATTTCGGCAAAACCCAGGTAGAGTACCTAGGGCACGTAATCACCCTGGAAGGGAATTACACAAAAGCCGAGAAGGTGCGGGAAATCGAGGACGCCAGGGCGCCGACAAACCGGAGGCAGTTGCGGCGTTTCCTGGGCCTGTGTAACTGGCTCCGCGACTTCGTCGAGGATGTCGCACCCCTCATGGCACCCCTCAACGAGCTGCTACCAAAAACGGCCCGCTGGAGGTGGAACGACCACCATGAGAGGGCCTTCCAGGAAATTAAGGGGCGGTATAGTCACATAGACATGTTATGTCGCCCTATGCCCGGGTTACCCCTGATCCTGCAGACGGACGCCAGCGGAACTGGAATGGGGGCGGTCCTATATCAAGAGCAGCCACAGCGCCCGCGACGAGTCATCGCCTACGCCAGCACGATGCTCAAAGAGGCCGAGCGCCGATACCACAGTAATGAGCAAGAGTGCTTGGCGGTGATCTGGGCAGTCCGCAAGTACAGGTACTATTTGGAAGACAGGCCCTTCATCCTCCGGACAGACAATAAGGCCCTCACTTGGCTAAGAACCAAGAGCAACGAGAGGGCCAAATTGGGGCGGTGGGCGTTGTTTCTGATGGAATTTTCTTTCACAATAGAACACTGCCCAGGGTCGACCAACGAACTACCGGACGCCTTATCCCGTCAACCACAAGGATCCGACCAAGACAGAGGGGCGGACGACTGGGACCGGATGCTCCCCCCCTCCCCACCGAAGTCTCCCCAGCGAGGGCACATGGGACTGCAACTGATCAAGTTCCGGGAGAATAAGGAACTACTGCAAGATCTACAGCAGGCCGATCCCGCACTACCGGGACTGATGGAGCGTCACCCCGAACAATATGAGGTAAGGGACGGCGTAGTCTGGGCGAGGACCCACCCGCGAACCAAACAGTGGAGGATCTGGGTCCCCAGAGAATTACGACCCAGCCTCTGCGGACATTATCACGACCACCCCCACGCGGGACATCCCGGGGGACCGGAAACTTTAAGGGCCCTGTCTACCCGATACACATGGCACGGGGTCGCGCGGGAAGTCCGAGAGTACGTCGCCCGATGCCAAACGTGCTGCGCAAGTAAGGCATACCCGGTGCCGAAGACGCGGTACACGCCCAGACGACCCAGGACGCCATGGACACACCTCGCCGCGGACGTTATGGGCCCATATCCCAGGACACCCCGGGGAAAACGCTACCTGCTCGTCATAACCGACCAGTTCTCCCGGTGGACGGAGGCCTTCCCTGTGCCCAATCAGGAGGCAGGCACAATTATAAGACAAATGGAGCGGGAGGTGTTCCCCAGGTGGGGGTACCCGAAATGCATCCTAACGGATAACGGCCCCCAATTCACCGGCACAAAGTGGGCGAAGGCGTGTGAGGCGTGGGGAGCGGAGAACTGGACAACGCCCGCATATCACCCTCAGGCAAATCCCACCGAACGGCGAAACCAGGAGCTAAAGAAAAACCTGCGCGTTCGGGTGGGCGAAAACCACACCCAATGGGACATGCACATCCCTGAGATACTCTACACACTGCGGCGCCGACACAATGACGCCATAGGCACTTCGCCCAGCCAACTTATCCTCGGGTATACCCTCCGCCGCCCCAGCGAATGGCAATGGGAAACCGAGTCGACGGAACTGCCCGGGCCAGAAACTATACGAAAAGCAGCAATCCAGAGAACAGGCGCGGCACGAAAGAACCAACAAAGGTACATCCAACGCAAGTACCCGGATCAAACCCGCGACGAACACCACCTACCCGAAGGCCAGCAGGTATTTTTGCGCACGCATCCGCTGAGCCGGGCCAGTGAGAAATACTGTGCGGGCTTCGCGCCGAAGTGGCAAGGGCCATATATCATCGCGGGGCGCCAAGGAAATGTGTACTGGGCGAAGGATGAACTGGGAAAAATACGCAAGGTCGCAAGGGACCAGATACGCCCTATACCCGCGCCCCGCACTCAGGACGTCAGGGAAGCCGGCAACACTCCCCTTGCGTCCGTGATGTGCAGGGAGGCCGTGGGCGAAGGAGCCATAATAGAGCCGCAGACAGCATGGCGGCGGCGGCCAGAGAGGCCTACCGTATACCTGGGCGCCGCCCGGGCTACGAGGCATGCGGAAACGGAAGATGGCGAGGAACGGGCGGTGGAGGGGCGCGAACTCCACGGGCGGGAGAAAAATGCGGCCGAAATCGGCGAGGGAAAACGTGGAGAGGAGATACGGCGCGAGAACGAGAGGGAAGCAGAGGCGTGCACGCAGAGGGGAACGGACGGGGAAGGGAGGCCGGGCGAGAGAAAATATGGCGTCTGGGAGCGAACCAGCAGGCAAGAGGGAGAGAGCAGACAGCCATGGCGTAATTGCCAGGACCGAAAAGACGCGAGCGACGCGGATGCAAGACGCCCCCGGCACGAAAACACCGAGGGAGTATCGAACCCAGGAGCAGAGGAAATACCAGAGGGAAGCGATCCCACGCCCCCGACCGGCATCACGGCACCTATAGGCTGCGCGCCACCCACAAGCCTAGCGGCCGACATCACGTCGGACGCGGACGAAACAGTCAGCACAGCACCTACAGGCCGCGCACCATTCATAGGCCTAGCTGAGGACATCACGTCGGGAACGGACGGATCCAGGAGAGTACAGCCATGGCGCAGCTGTCGAGAGAGAGAGAGGCCCCATCTCTACAAGGACCGCCGAACCTATAAGCCCCGAACCCCCCAGGGGCTTAACTGAAGATCCAGTTATGCAGACTCTGTGCGACGCTAGTGCAAATGTGTACCGTGTGTCGCCCGCTGAGAAAACACCGGGGGCGCGAAGCCCCCATCGGACACAGCAATAAGTGCCGCGTATAATAATCTTTTGCTATTATTTTTCTCGCCGGACACAGAAGTAAGTGCCACGTATAATAATAGTTTGGTAGTATTTTTTTCAAGAGACACAGGAATAAGTGCCACATAGAATAAGATTATTGGTTTGTTGTTTTTTTTTTTTACCATTGTGTGTATAGTGTTACCAAGGGTAAGTTATGTGCAAAACAGGGTGTAAATACGTGTTAGAGTTAGTAAGGCAGGCCATACGCCCTCGTAAGTGATTTCGTGATTATAAGTCACGCATCACGAGTACAGAGGAGATGAGGATGGGTGTGTCTACTTCACCACCAGAACCAGAAGTTGTAGAAGACTGGTCGATAAACGTGGGGAATATTAAAGAAATACCAGAATTTGTGAAAAGGTTACAAGTTTGTGTTGCAATAACATTAATAATTATTAAAGTAGGCTGAGTTGCTTTGAAGTTTGTTGGTTGATGACACAAAGAAAATTCGGAAAATGAATATATAAAGATTGTGATCCTTTTTGAAGTNTGACACAAAGAAAATTCGGAAAATGAATATATAAAGATTGTGATCCTTTTTGAAGTGTAATTGTATAATACGTTTTTTATTGCCACTGTGTGTATATGGCGTAACCATTGCTCGCCGCCAGGTCTGTTTAAGAAGTGTTGATGTGTAAAGGAAATTGTGAAGGATTTGTATAGGAATATGGAAATGCCCAAGGTAAATACCAAAAATTTCGTGCGGATGGCAATAATGTTAATAATTCTTAGCTGCCAAGGTTGGGTTAAGATGCTATGTATTAATTTTCATATAAAAATTACGGGAGATAACTGGTATGTAAAACATGTACTGAAAAAGGCTGTTTGCTAAATAGGGCAGAGAACCATATCTGAGTTAGTTGATGTCTCAATGGTCAGGGCCTATGACGATGGCTGTAATCTTACAATACGTTTTTGTAATGCCACTGAGTGTATATGGCGTAACCATTGTTCGCCGCCAGGTCTGTTTAATAAGTGTTGCTGTGTAAAGGAAATTGTGAAGGATTTGTATAGGAATATGGGAATGCCAAAGGTAAATACCTAAAACTTCTTGCATGTGGCAAGAATGTTAATCATTCTTAATTGCCAAAGTTGGGTTAAGTTGCTATGTATTAATTTTCATATAAAAATTACTGGAGGTAACTAGTATGATCAGTGTTATTTATCTGTACCCACCGTCAGACCGCTCGGATGGAGCGGCAGGGGGATTTAGAAGATAAGAGGTTTTGTTTGTTGTTTCTAAAAGAGTAAGAGAAGCTTACTCGCATAACCTGTCTGAAACTGTTCAGTAAAAATTTACCCCGACCTGGATGGGCCGGGCAGTACGGCAGTACAGAAAGTGTAATGAACCAGTGTAATTAAGTATAAGGTCTTGTAAATGGTATCGTGCAATGTTAATGTGTAGAGAGATTTTAAATAAGCTAGGTAACCAGGGTAAGTGTGAGACAACCCCCCACCCCCCCAACCGCCTGAGAATCCAGAGCAGGTAAGAAGACCAATCCCGCGGTCTTCCCCACTTCGACAGTGCGGGAGCAGCGCCAAGCGAGTGCACAGAACATCGAGCAGCCCAGATGACAATCAGAAGACAATTCGCATGTGTGCTGACGCCTGAGAGCGGTGG
>NQII01005987.1:57562-81025 GCA_002778355.1 Clitarchus hookeri | reverse complement strand
TTTTTTTTTTGAACTCCAATCACCCTGTGTTTACTTCAGTAGTAAATTGGTCCTTTAGACAACAGTGTCAATCACCTTCCTCCAAAACCACAGCTCTGGGAGTTGTCAACTTCATTGCATGCATTAGTAGAAGTCCACTTATGGTACAAAATTTCTGATACAGGTTTTGTTACATGTCTCCGGTTTATTTTACTCTCTTTAGCCATAGTACAATTTTGGTTCATAATTAATGTTAAACATAATAGAAATTTATCAAAGTAGAGTTTTACCCTCTCTATGTCATATATATTTGTTTTCACATGAACTGCAATGCTATTTGACATAAACACTTTATGACATTAACATTTCAAAGTAATTTGTCAAATACTTGCTTATTTAAAATGCCACTCGGGACAACAGCATTTCACAGGACACAGCCCGTAAAATATTTTGATGCAACACGAAATAGTTACGTCAATAATTCGACTTCAGATGTTCCATTTAGAGCTGCTGTAGGTGAACAGACAACTGTTATAAAATTCATTTTTTACCCCAGGCTAAATTACATACAAATGTGTTGTAGCTCAGTATTGTAGTTGCAGTCAGAAGAAACTAATTTATTACCAGTTAACATATATGAATCTTGCCTTAACGGAAACTCTTGTGATATTGTATAGTGTATAGAAAGTAGTGCACAGTACCGGGTTAGGGTGGGTCTACAAAAAAAATTGTTTAAATTACGAATTATAGCGAGTAAAGAAGAACCTAAACTGGTTTGTTCAATGTGTTGGTTCATAATATACCTTTGTTGTGTGCTTTTAAGAGGGTATAGGCTCTTCATGGTAAAGTGAGCACTGTTGAGACCCTAGTTACTTTTTACTTGCAACCATATTTTATCCTTTAACAATCTTTTCAAATAAATATTGCAGCTTAAGAAATAAACACAGTGTGTTTATCCGGTCTGGGGAAAATAAAATATATTTATTGATTATTATTTCAAATGAGAGGGCTTTCAAAACTGCTCACTTTAACATGAATAGCTGCAGTGTGGCTGAACTGGCGAATTTCCGGGGGCCCACAGCACGAGGGGGCCCACCAGAACCTGGTGTATTTTTTTTATTGAAGAAAACAACATAAACATTAGATAGATTAGACACATGGGTATTAATTTATAGAATAATATAAATGAATTGTAACATTCTTACCATAATGTTTTAGTCTGATGTGTGGTAATATTGAAATAATAGGTCTACGATTATCATATTAGGCCGGTGGCATGGTAATTGGCGAGATTATGTTAAATTAATCCTACGCTGCAACGTCTCTGATTATTCAGCCATATGTGACTTGGTCAGGGCCAGCGAGCACCATGATAAAGAATGTCAACATTTGGTTATTATATTCACTCTACGTAGGTAACTGTATCGACCCTGTCTGTCGACCTGCATATTAATTAATGCTTGCACGTTGCAAGCGTCATATAAAATAGCTGGCCCATTCTGCTTGAATTTCTTCGTACTCGACGTTGAAGTGTAACGTCAGTACGATGAACTCTCTCAAGACGAATGGTTAACTGATACCAAGAATTTGTTTAGGATAAATACGTTTTTCCCCATGCAAGATGAAATAAAAAGTTGAACAGAAACTCGTGTCAGTGGTTCGAGGGACGCGATATCAAATTTTGGGGTGCCATAACGTAAATCTGAAAATTTTTAATATACCAGTGCAGAAAGTTAATTAATGAGGAGAAAAGAAGTCCTTAGCAGGTTCTTCCAAGTTTATAACTGAAAAAAAAAACGACAGGATTGGCACTTATATATATTGAGCTATACGTGGCTAGAAATATGGTTTTCAGAGAAGAGGTAGATAATTTGCTGAAGTCAAAGTTGGAAGACATATCAAGGTATGTAGACGCATAAATGAATTGTAAACATGTGGAATGTCAATTATATTTAGAGTTGCAAATTTCTTATATGTCTACTGTAAAGCTAATTCAGTGAATAATATTATACATCAGTAATATATTAATATAAGTTAATCAAAATGTGCGGGAAGGTGTGCTTTATAAAAGTTTTCCAGGATCACGAAAGTCTATAGTTACGCCTCTTTGTGCCTCATGTGAATTGTGATTAGTAAACACAGAAAACGTGGTTCCTTTTACGCGATCGGAGATTACTGCATAATAAGTAAGTAATAATTTGTATATTATAAACTTATGCGTGGAAATTACACACATATTTTAAGTAGATCATGGTAAAAAAAATTTAAATTTTCCTTTTTTTAAAGCTAAATTTAAGGTTTTTTTTTAGTTAATTTTGTTTTTATTTTCTACGCAGGCTTGATACGTCGAACGAGACAATACTAAACACGAGGCATTGGATGAATGTATAAAAAAAATTCAATGCTGAATTACAACATTATTAATCACCGTGTACTCTACCCGTTCGCAGGAAATTTTAACACGACAGGGCAAAAATCCACAAACCACATACAAAAAAGTACTGTCAATAAGATTACTGAAGAATTTTCACAGTAATTTTTACAGCAAACATCTGTGTTTACTGATAAGCTGTAATTTTTCAAGTCAACAACCTGAATTAATTAGAAAATATTAAATGAACTATAACTGGCTCAAATTAAAAGCATATATTTGAAACAGGCCATACGTTGAATCACTGAATGTGTGTTATAATTTACAAATAATTCTTCGTAACTCTTTAAGAAAATGTGAGTAATGCAAGAGCATTGGGCAAAAATATAAATTACAGATAAAAAAAAATACATATCATATTTGTGTTTCGCTATTGATGACTATTCGGGTTTCGCGAATGAATATAAATCGCGACCGTAATACACGTTCCACACTAAGTTGCCACCTCGTTGTTCTGAACATGAGTCGTGATATTATGACTGTTTGTCCGGAAGGAAGTTCCACACTAATGCCTGACCAACTAACGGTACTACTTGCCGACGAATGTTGGTTGATGTTTTATGACCCTCTCCATGTAAGGGGCTGCACACAGCAAAACAGAGGGACCCTCCCCCCTCCAATGTGGTTGCTTGCCAGTGAATTTGATCAGGAAGGCTTGGCATGATGAAGTCAGTCAGTGAACACTGAAGCGCATAATGTTTAATCATAAGAGTGCATTAACGTCAAGATTAATTTTTAATGTCGACCTCGTTAAGGCCCCTCACAATGTAGAGCCCCGGGGCAGAGTGTACCCACCTGTCCCTCTTCTGGGCGGGCCTGAATTTAGCTAATTTATACATAGGTACTGCTCTAGAAAGACACAGAATATACCCAAAGAAGAAACCAAGCAGGTGTTTCAGAAAAGCAAAGAAATCGTACAACTAAGTATGTGAGGCACGGGAAGCCATCTAGTGCGACCAGTAGGTAGGCTCACTCAACTTCGGTGAGTTGGGTCGTTGTTGCACGGTGCCGCCGCAACAGGACCCTGATGACAATACCCTAGCTATTGCACCGTTAGTCGAGCTGCGACGCGGGCGAAATCGCGACCTTCACAACCTGTGCTTTCCCTCTCGGTGGGGGCCGGCCTGACAGACTACCTGTCCGGATGGTCTACCGTTTCAACCCTCAGTGTGAGCTGCGCTCAAAAGAGGGGCAGCAGCTGAAAGGGGTGAATAGCACTGCGAGGTGTTTCGGCGCCCCAAAAGGGCCGCCGTCTAAAATGTCGTGCTCAGGTGTCACCTGCCACAATGGCACTCTATTGAAGCAGTGTGAACAGCCAGCCTGCACATTCAAGTACAAACCATCCATAATGCGCGTGTCCTTGATATGTCGGTTTTGACAGTCCTACGTAGATTCATCCTGTCCTCCCATTGAACGATGAGATTCCCCACTGATGACTGTTGGCTTGATCGGACGTGAGTGCAGGACGTCATTGTCCAAGGGATTCATTGCTGATTTCCTTTGTCGCCCGACTGTCGAATTACTTATGGTAACAAAATAATTTTCCAAACAAGACTAATCACTGAATAGACAAATCATATGATAATGACTAAGAGGATACAAAAATAAGTGTGATTTGGATGATGTATGTGACAATTGTCATGGTATGGCATTATTGGTGATTGATATGAGAACCACAGACTTGATAGAACCATTCTGTCAAGGCATGGGATTATAAGACACAAATTACTTCTTAACGAGGAAGAGTGATGTTTTGTTGTGTTTTGAGAAGGATTGGCTCAGGATGACAATGTTTTTCTGCGAAAGCCGTTGCCCGAAAAAAATCTGCAGGATCCCAAAATGAATTGCTAAAAATTAAAGTAGTGCTCTCAGCTTACCCCATTGGGGTTTGGTTCTGAAGGAGGTGGTGATGAGGCAAGACCCAGCTTTTGCCGGGAAGCATTGTCCTCCCTGGCGTTATTGAGGGTTGGTTTGAGAATCCCAGAGTGGCTGAAACGATCCAAGTTGGAAGGAGTTATTAGAAGCAACGGATTGGCTCTACTTGATAATGTTACCTGGGGAAGACGTTAATGCCAAAACAAGACTACAGGGGTCCATAGATAAAGGTAGTGTGTTTGTGAAATAAATCAGTGTTCTCAGGATGTCCTTCTGCTGTTTAGTTGTGGGAGAGGTGATTGAGAAGCCAGGGTCAGCTTCTACCGGAAAACTATACGTCTTTCCTGCTGCCTCCCGACTCGTTTGAATTCACCATTTCAGTCCTTGTGATCACTACAGTACACATGTTGCAGAGGAAATAAATATATATTCCATTCACGGTTACTTCCAACGTTTCTCAAGTCCTTCTGAAGTTCTACTTTCAGGATATTCCTCACCCTCATGCAAACCAAGTTAGGAAATTACACCAACATCACAATGCACCGTATTTGTGTGCACTCAGTTTGATAATATATTTCGCACGAAAACTATTTCTTACTAGGCATTACCAGCACATCTGTTTTCTCTCTGTATTTGTACGTATTAATTACAGATTAAATATCGTAATTTACGGATAAAGTGTTGGTAAAAGTACAATTAAACCAAATATGAAATAATTTTATGTTAACAGAAGTGGGAAATGCTTGTGGTACGTGACATGCAAAGGAAACAACAAAACACGATATAAAGGTGAACATTTTTCAAGGGTGTGATTCAAGACGTTTGAAGATACTGTGGATAGACTATATGACAAGATCTGTACACAGCAAAGATCATGACCCGGTGCAGTCAGTTTCCTCCTTGTGGTTAATGTTGTTTTGTGGACATTTCTACAGCTCTATGGTTTGTGCGTGAGTGGTTTTCCCAATGACTAACGGCTCCCGCCTGCCTGGCGCTTGAACTGCGTTACAGTGTGTTTGAAATACACTTTTTACCACGAAACTATTAAACATGCGTCCAACGTGCTCATCTACGAAAAGGGCGCACACTCCAGACAAAGGCTGTTGAGTAGTTTCAAAATGTCACACAGGTTAAATACACCATTATAGAGTACTCCTAAAAGGAATTTTCAAAGCGTTATATCTCAAAATATACGCATAAAATATATACAAAACATGCACTGAATATTCCTATAGATTTCCCACCAATATAATAATAGGGTGACAGATGAAAGTCCCATAGCTACAAGCAGTGCGACTTGAACACTGAACGCCAGTTCGGAGCCTTGCGCTTAGCGGCTATGGGCTCTTGGATCACATGGAAGTGTCACCTTTATCGCTCCCGCGCTTCTCGGCCTCAAACGCGGAAAAAAGCTCCTGATAAGCGGGAGCCTTCACCAAGCACATAGTTCATTGGTTGCGTGAAAGAAGCGAGTGTTGAATCAGTATGAGAACTGCACGAACATAAATATAACTTGATTGCATCACATTAATGCGTCACTCTTAGTGACCTATGAATATGCTGTAAACGTAAGTTTCTTCCTATTCTACAATTTCTTACTCTAACGCACATGAAAGCAATGCCATAATTTTGATGGGCACTAAATTGGGTATTAAACAATTAGTAAAACGTCATATCGTTGAACTACTTTATTGACAGCGTTACCAAGGTTACTCTCAGTATTCAGTTGAATTTATTTTGTGCAGTCCCAAGGAGCTGGTTTCTTGAACGTTGTTTGAAAAGTTGGCCGTTATCCGTAACTAGACCCATCCGTTCTTCGCGAGACGATTCACGCATAAACTAGACTACGTGCCCTATTAAACTTCTCTTAGCTCATTAGTAGCGTGCCTTTGTGAGACTTAGCCAAGCAAGTGTAAGTTACTCGACACTGAACGTTAGTTAACTTTTTACGCATGTTGTGCGTCGTAACACGACGATCATCATGACTATAATAACAAACGTCCTCTCTCGGACTCTGAAATATGTAATTCTAAACTCATAAAATCTACTAAATGGATCTGCAATCATAGAATCTTTTTCTGAAGGTTCGAAACGAACATCATGACTTGAATTTTTTGTCTGTCATGAAAATACTTAAGATACCATTATTCAAAAAATCTTTCTGTTCCTTTGAAGGAGTCACTGGTGTACTAGATATAACATGCAATTTATCATGATCCCAATCTGATATGTAAATACAAATACGCAATAAAGAAGAACGAAATATCCTAAATGTAAATTATAATACAGATAAGGATTATGACACGTGGAGTCGTAAAGTAGTTAGCGTAGAAGAGAGTTATATTCTTTTGAGTTATTTATATAGATTTGGTATTCAAGGAAGAACTGGTAAAGCACGAAGTAGACTTTTTTTGGTAAACGTCATAATTCATGAAACACGACGTTTACCAGTNTCGTAACACGACGATCATCATGACTATAATAACAAACGTCCTCTCTCGGACTCTGAAATATGTAATTCTAAACTCATCAAATCTACTAAATGGATCTGCAATCATTGAATCTTTTTCTGAAGGTTCGAAACGAACATCATGACTTGAATTTTTTGTCTGTCATGAAAATACTTAAGATACCATTATTCAAAAAATCTTTCTGTTCCTTTGAAGGAGTCACTGGTGTACTAGATATAACATGCAATTGGCTGAATTGGATACCAGTGGCATTATTTGTTAGAAAGCACTGCCAGTTCATGAAGGTGTTATTCATCAGCCTGCTGTAATTAGTATTCTTGGGTACATCCCTAAACGGCGTTATGCACTCTAAATATGAATCAGTGAGAATTTCCCCGTTTAAACCTGCGGAAAATACCATATTAATGCACATTCACTTCAGTCAATTTAACTGACGAATTAGTAAAAAAAATGCTTGTTTTCCTTCACTTATTGATTTACTAATATTTTCCACTTATTCATTAACCATTTTATTCGCCGTTTTTCAGTGATTTCTTTTTTGACTTATGGATTAGTTAAACAAGGTGCTTAAAATTAAATAACCATATAAATTGATAAAAATCAATAATAATATTTTATTAAATGTTAGTTTCGTCTGTTATAATACCATTTTAAGGGGAAACATGAACACACAGTCCTTCGTTACGTTTTTACGTCTTTCATTTCGTCTTCGCCTAATCATCATAGAGCTCGGCTAGAAGGTTTAAACTGCATTGAATGTGGCGATGTGAGTGCATTCGTACGTGATATTTGTTTTAATAATCCTAATGATACCAATTAAACTAAAAACGAAAAGAAAGAACATACAATTTATAACTACATATTTTCAATAAAGAAGTACATATTATATTTTCCCCTTTGCCTTCATCGTTTGCTTGGTAGTTCGTAGTAATAGTACCGAATTTGAATAATTGGGGTCAAATTCTAGATACCGCATTTTATTATTATTTATTTTCTTTTATTAACTTAAGTTGAATTAATCAGTAAAAACAGTGACTATTAGGAATATGTTTTCTCTCGTAATGACTTGGCTAAATTTGCGCTGTAAGCCCGAATCAATATCAGTTAGTGAAATTACTTTCCCTGAAAGTCAGTTGATAAGCTACTCCCGAATGGCGAATCAAACAAATTAACCGGAGACAAGTGACTTATATCAGTGGAATTCTTAACATTCCGTGGGAAGCCGAAATAAATCGATGAAATTCAGCCACCGTTTTTATTAGTTGTCTGGCACTGATTATCAGTAGTTATATTTTCACTTTTCTGACTTATTTGGCTCAATTCTCACTGTTTCAAATTTAGAGTGGAATAAAAACCATATTTAATTAGACACACGCAGCTGGCTGTCACTTATTAAATCAGTGAAACTATTTCACTGAAACAATCATCTAAGTGGAGCCATTTTCACTGATTCGAGTAGTTGAATTTCACTGAAAAACAGTGGTTTTCCACCGATTCGAAAAATGATATGTGCTAAAACCTTTGCCATAAGCCGTTAAACTTGTCTTAGGTTTTGTTACCTACTGGGATTAAGACGACATACCTATCACCCAAACCACTGAAATGAATAAATATCTTTAAAATATCATAGCAGTGATCTCTTATATGGGCTTTTCACTGTAAACTCAGCACTTTTGAAATCAACCTTAGAAAAATATTACTGTCCTACCTCCATATATTTTAACTGGAACAACTGACTGCCGTGCGCCCAGTAAAATTGGCATCGGCGGAGGGATAGTAGTTCCACGTCGTAAGGGGGAATTAAAATTATTAATGGCTGTTCACAGTAAAGCAAGCACTTTTGAAAGCCGTGCCTAAATTATACTTCCGTGCCCATTCCGTATGCTTCGGCCATATGGAAATTAACATTGCTATGTACATGATCACTTAATTTGTGCGTTGGTCAAGTAAAACTGGAAAATTATTAGGAAAGGAAATATTTAACAATTTTGCTAATTCTTACACTTATATGCATTAGAAATACAGAAAATAAAACTAATCATTTCGGTATCAGCGGAGCCATTAAAATGCACGCTGGCAGGGGCAGTGACATTTTTCAAAAGTTTATTTCAAAAGTGCTCACTTTAACATAAACATTTTTTAGGTAAACATTTTTGAATACTGAAATTTTTCATCTTGAGCTTTGTTTTTTAATGCATATAAGTGTAATAATGACAAAATTAGTAAAATATGTATTTTCCTAATAACTTCACAGTTTCACTTGACCGAAGTAAGAATTAAGAGATCACGTCCATGGCAATGTTAATTTTCGAAATAGCGCAATAATTCACAATGTGCATACAAGCATAATTTATGCAAGACCATCAAAAGTGCTCAGTTTACAATGAAGAGCTTATAAAGGTTTCCAACCAGTAGGGCTTTCTTTAACTCTTTCAGCCACGCTTTATTTTACGGTTTGAGGTGTTGCAATCGATAAATATTTTGGCCGGTACTGTACTATTATTTGCTTTATTATAGCGACCAGTGAATTTCGAGATTGGTGCTTAAGAGAAATTGGCATGGACCATTCACAAAACCTAAATGTATAGCAGTTCCCAAAACACGCCACCAAACATGTAAGAAAGTGGCTGATACGTTGGTTAGTGAGCTTCGTTGCGTACAGTTCAGGTCATAAAAGTTCCTCGTGAGCAACATGCCCACTGTAGTGGACACAGGTAATGAACTTGGTTGTCCTGAGTGACCTGGGTTCAACTCACGGCGGATCAGAGAATGGACTTTCGTATGGGCGCATCACTGAAAACAAGAAGTTACTGATATAACTAATGAGTCTACTTTCCTCAACATGGGTGCAATTAATTTTTAAATAATTTCTTAAAAGCTAAGCTTATAGGTAGGACTTGTCACCTCGATGAAAGCAACATGATTAGATGTTGAACCAGAAGCACGCAACAGTTGTGAGACAATTACAAATACACACATGCCTTACCTGGAACTCGAATCCAGAAAACACCGTACCAAAAGCTAGTGTGCAATGTACGGATGCCAAATTTGGGCTTCAACTTCAAATTAAATGTCTAATGATTCGAATGATAGGGTTTGCTAACCTTAAATATTTGCAGGGCCACAATTTTGAAGATAAGCGACTGAGCCACTTAAAACATGTTTTTTTATATGGTCTACGATAACGCTACTTGTGCGAAGAATTAGGGGAAAAACAGTTTATTGGTCCCTGAGTTAACAACATAAAACATTCACACTTTTCATGTGACGATCTTTATACACAGTTTCGTAGATAAAGCACACTAAGCAAAACTGTTTGTATATGTGTCATTCGGTAAATAAAAAATTTGTATATTAAAAATAATATAAATAAATATGGGTTACTATAGTACGGTCTTCACCAAATTTTAAATAATTCGGTTTATTGTTTCCCGAGATAAGACACAAAAACTATATTATTTCATGTGGCGCTATCTTACGAAATGGGGACGAAATGAGGGTTTGTATAGACAAATTTGATGGGTATAATTGATTCTGTCAGCATACAAAGTTAAGTAGAAATTTGTTTTGTTATTTCGTAGATACAACATTATAAGTCATAATTCTTATAAGGGCGTCAGTTTGAAAACATATGTGTCTGACCTTATCAAGTTTATCAGTTTACATGGCCTGCCATAGTGATACTTGTTTGCCGAATTTGTTAGAAATAGGCTGTTTTTTTCTGGAGATATGACGACATTTTACATTGTCATGGTATACTATTTTAAATAATGGTGGACAAAAGAGATGCTGTGTTTACACATTTGGGGATTGTAATATATACAGCTAGTACGGAAAGTTGTGTTGCAATTAATTACAAGGTTTCGACTATATAACATACACAACTAAAATAACTATATGGCTGTCATTTTGAAAATAAGTGTCTGAACTACTTAAAACATATTAGTTAACATGACCNCAACTAAAATAACTATATGGCTGTCATTTTGAAAATAAGTGTCTGAACTACTTAAAACATATTAGTTAACATGACCTGCCGCAGAAACTGGCCAAATGGTATGGTTGTTATACCAAATAAAACTAAAATATTTGTATGGTTACCATTTTGACAATAAGTGCCTTATCAACATCATATGGATAAATTTACACTGCCAACAATAGTACTACTTATGTGCCAAATTTTGTGAAGATTGGTGTAGTAGTTGTCGAGATATAATGTAAAAGCTTAATTTTCATGGTCGTGCTATCTTCCAAAAGGGCGGACTTACTCTGAATTAAATGCATACCCCTTGCACTGTCAACATACAACACTTGGTTTAAATAGGTTGAACGGTTTCGGATAAATGACATATCTCACTAAATATTAAAGTGGCCACCACTTTGAAAGTAATCCCTCGACGTTGTCGAAAACTACAAAAATTAAGTGTCCATACTTAGTGCTATATGTATACCGAGTTTGGCAAAATTCGGTTCACGCGTTAAAAATTGAATGGGGGCACACACATGCGTAGAACCACACACATACGCATTTGCATACACAAACAGACAGGAAAGTGTTCTCCACACACAGACAGGAAAGTGTTCTCAAAAGCCTTTCTTTCCATCGAAAAGTAGGCTAAAAATATTTTGTGGCAGCCTCAAAATGTTTTATTGGTATCCACCCTGCCATACTGTTTAGTAGTGAACACAGTTTTATTTGTAGCCACACTGGAAACAAAAAGTTACTTATATAACTGATGAGTCTACTTTTCTCAACGTTGGTGCAGTTGATTTAAAAATAATTTCTTAAATGCTTAGTTGGTAGGTAGGACTTGTCTCGTTGAAAGTAATATCATAAGAGATGAAACCAGAAACATATGTTAAAGTAGTGGGGGAATTTCAAATACACACGTGTCTTACCCGGGACTCAAAACTAGAAAACCTCGTACCATAAGATAGTATGCCATCAACTGCATTACAGAGGTCGGATTCGAGCATCAACTTCGAATTTAATAATTCTAATATTTCGAATGATAGGATTTGCTAACCTCAAATATTTACAGGACCATCATTTTATAAATAAGAGACTGAGCCACTTAAAACATGAAAATTTAAATGCTCTACCATAGCGCTACTTGTGAGAACAATTTGGTGAAAATCGGTTGATTGGTCCCTGAGATTTGGTATAAAACATTCATATTTTTCATGTGACAATCTTCATAAATAGAAGACAAAAAAAATTATATATTAGCACATTCGATGATTGTTTACAGCCAGTATACAAAGATAACCTAAAATCGATTATGTAGTTTCGTAGATATAGCACACTAAGATACATATATTTTATAGTAACATTCTAAATATAAGTGTATGTCACACTTAAAAAATATATTTTGTTATATGGCTGCTATTCGGTGACCGGTACCTGCGACATGCCCATCATTCCCAACTGCGAAGCCGCATCCAGCGATCAGGGGAATAACAGCAGGAGCTCTGGCAGGAGATCGTGAGGCTGTCAAATCTGTCTCTGAAGCGGTGCTCTGAGGATACACGAGATTTTATTGCAGTCGGCTTCTTCTTCAACGCTGTCGCTGATGCTGAGATGTGGTAAACTGTACGTCTGGCTGCGCCTTATACCATGCAAGATGCCTCTACCCGAGCCACGGAGGTGGAGTCAGCAAGGCCGGCATCAGTGTCCCAACGTCCAGTGCGGGCAGTGATGCCGAATGNTCTACCCGAGCCACGGAGGTGGAGTCAGCAAGGCCGGCATCAGTGTCCCAACGTCCAGTGCGGGCAGTGATGCCGAATGAAGAGGAGGACGACAGCATCAAGGGGACAC
This sequence comes from Clitarchus hookeri, assembly GCA_002778355.1. Taxonomy (NCBI): domain Eukaryota; kingdom Metazoa; phylum Arthropoda; class Insecta; order Phasmatodea; family Phasmatidae; genus Clitarchus; species Clitarchus hookeri. The sequence continues at coordinate 68,451 of NQII01005987.1, read as the reverse complement.
AGAAGGAATTTCAGACGGCCATGATGGACATCGCTTCCAGAGTCCGCACTACGGAGATTTTCCTTTCCCCATTCAAATGGCCTGTATGTTGGTAGTCTGGTCAGCCGGGGCACCTGAAAGCCAACTGTCCGCAGCAGCAACAACAGCAACAACCACTGCAGCAACCAGTAAGTAGGCAACGAGGAGAAGGTGAGAGTGCAACATCCTCGGTAATCTTGTAAGCACCGATCTTGAGGGGCAAAAGTCGGTGATTGCTGGAGGGATGGCCCCAATGTTGTTGNCGTCGGTAATCTTGTAAGCACCGATCTTGAGGGGCAAAAGTCGGTGATTGCTGGAGGGATGGCCCCAATGTTGTTGTAGGTGCGTTCTGTGAAACAGGACTTGGATACCATATTGCAGTAGGGGAGACTAGATTATGTTTCTTGTCAGATGGNTAGGTGCGTTCTGTGAAACAGGACTTGGATACCATATTGCAGTAGGGGAGACTAGATTATGTTTCTTGTCAGATGGTCTTTGACACAGGGGCGGCTATAATGGTGGTAAGATCGAACATTCTCGGGCCTTCCCCCCAGCGATCGTCTGATAAGAGCACGGATCACTGCTATTTAACTACAGTAATGGGCGGGACCACACCAGTCAGAGGAATGAGAAGAGTACTCTTACAGATTGGTAACCCTAACAGAGAACCAGGTATTTACATATGAGAAATACAGGATGAATGCATTTTGGGTCTTGATGTGTTACATAAGTGGGGTGCTGTATTGATTATTGACTGGGGGTGTTATGGATAGGTATCACCGAGTTGGTAGTGTCAACATGACAAGATTTATCTTTGCCCATTAGTGTATAATCAGTCGACTATGCTCCCTGTTTATAGAGAAATTGTTATTCCAGGCAGATGATAAGGAAAATATGTCACGTTGATGAGCATATTGGAACCATACCAGATGGTGCCATTGTAGCAAATACTTTGATTTCTTCAAATTAGGACAATTTTCCAGTAAGGATAATTAATTTATCTGACCATGTTATCCATCTTGAGGAGGGGACCACTATTGGAAAGCAGGTCTCTCAGGTACTTCTAATAGTTTCAGAATCTTCGATGCCACAAAATACCAAGTGTCCTCTGCCAGATGCTCTGGGAGAACTGCTGAAAAGAACAAGAGAAACCCTCTACTGGCGACTAGAGATGGCAGTCTCAGAATTGCTGCAGAGAAATAGAGGTGCTTTCTCCTGTGAGCACAATGACCTTGGTAGAACTAATGTTGCATGCCATAAAATCGACACAGGGGAGGCCAGGCCCATAAAACATTCACCAATGTGTCTACCGCTAGCTTCACATGAGGTGGTTGACAGTATTCTGAAAGAAAAGAAGGATTTAGATGTGATAAATTCGAATGTCTTCTCCCATTGTGCTTGTTAAAATGAAAGATGACTCTATGAGACTTTGTGGTGATTACTACCAACTTAATCAGTTGGCTAAGAACGATTATTATCCATTTCCAAGGATAGACGACTCACTGAGAAAATCTAGCAGGTACACAGTGGTTTTATACTTAAGACATGAAGAGCGGGTATTGGCAGTGNCACAGTGGTTTTATACTTAAGACATGAAGAGCGGGTATTGGCAGTGCGAGGTGGCCCCAGAAGACAAAGAAAATATTGCCTTTTGTGTCCAAGGGAAAGGAACCAGGCAATTAAAGGGTATGCCTTTTGAGCTATGCGATACCCCCTCCACCTTTAAACGACTGATGGAGAAAGTTCAGCCCTTAGATATTTGCCAGGTGTACCTAGATGGCATTGTGGTCACGGGAAGAACATTCGAAGAGCACCTGACACACCTAGATTCTGTGTTTCAGAAAGTAGTGGTAGCCAATCCAAAATTAATTCCTAAGAAANGCGAGGTGGCCCCAGAAGACAAAGAAAATATTGCCTTTTGTGTCCAAGGGAAAGGAACCAGGCAATTAAAGGGTATTCCTTTTGAGCTATGCGATACCCCCTCCACCTTTAAACGACTTATGGAGAAAGTTCAGCCCTTAGATATTTGCCAGGTGTACCTAGATGGCATTGTGGTCACGGGAAGAACATTTGAAGAGCACCTGACACACCTAGATTCTGTGTTTCAGAAAGTAGTGGTAGCCAATCCAAAATTAATTCCTAAGAAANCGAAGAGCACCTGACACACCTAGATTCTGTGTTTCAGAAAGTAGTGGTAGCCAATCCAAAATTAATTCCTAAGAAATGCTACCTTTGCCAAAATAAAATTAATTTCTGGGCCATTTTGTGTCGGCCCATGGGATTGAAACATTCCCTGAGAATACAAGAGCAATAAGAAATTGGCCTCTACAAACTGAACAAACTGAAATGCGAAGTTTCCTGGGTTATGTGCTTACTGCCATCGATTTGTGCTCGGGTTTGCCACGATCGCCAAGCCTCTGCATGCATTGACTGAGGCAAAATGAAAAAAAAATACTGGACCCCAGCATGGGAAGTGGCTTTTAATAGACTAAAGTAAATTCTGATATCTCCCACAGTACTGGGCTTCCCGTATAGAAAGGGTGAATTCATTCTGGATACTGATGCTAGCATTGTAGGTGTCGGGGGTGTGTTATATCAAATTCAAGATGGAAATAAGGGGCCACTGTAATTATTCAGTAAGGTGCTACACAATCCTGAGAGGAATTACTGTGTGACACACAGGGAACATCTGGCCATGGCGAAGGTAATCGCACTTTTTCACCCATATCTTTATGGCATACACTTCATCCTAAGATTTTATCATGCTTCATTACCNCGAAGGTAATCGCACTTTTTCACCCATATCTTTATGGCATACACTTCATCCTAAGATTTTATCATGCTTCATTACCATGGCTACTAAATTTCAAAAAGCGTGAATGTCAAATAGCCCAGTGGATGTAGCACCTGCAATAATATGACTTTGAAATACGTCACAGGCCTGGATGCCTTCATAGCAATGCGGTTGCACTTTCCAGGAGACCATGCGAACCATTCTAATATTTTGAATGCCCGAAGGAATAGGGCGAAGTATCGTGGAATGCAAAAAGGACAAGAATTCAAGGTCCTGTATATTGCGATGGGTCATCTACATTGGACGATAAGGACATTAGAAATGATCAGCTAAGTGTGTCCAATATTGGAGTGAAAAGAAGCTGCATGTCGACAAAGATGGGAGGAGATATCCAGCCTATACATGATAGTAAAGGCATACTGGACACAGTGGAACTCCCTTGCTCTAAAGAATGGTGTGCTTTACAGGAACTGGGAAAATAATGATGAGAAAAAAAGTGTCATACCAGAGTGCCGAATCCCAGAAGGTGTAAATAAGCCATTCGAAAAAGTTCGAACAAGATTCTATTGGCTGCACTGTCGGGAGGATGTTGAGAAGTGGTGCCATCTGTGTGATTCCTGTATTGCGAGCAAGTGTCCAAAGATTAAGGGACGAGGTCCCCCTTCAGAAATACTATGTTTGTGCCCCAATTGAGAGGATGGTAGTGGGCATTCTAGGATCACTACCAGTCACTGAGAGGGTGAATCGATACCTTCTGGAGGCACAAGACTATTTCACATAGTGGCCCGAGGTCGTAACGGTTTAAAACCAAGAGGCTGGCATGGTAACTGATGCACATGTAGAGCATCAGTGTTCTAGGTTTGGAGTGCCAATTGAGCTTCATTCTTATTAAAGACGAACATTTTATGCCCCTCTTTTCCAAAAGGTTACAAGAATTTTAGGAATGAGGAAAACATGTACCATTTAATTTTACCCTCAGTCGGATGGGATGGTCGAGAGACTAAATCGTACCTTGGAACAGTAATTGACGATCTTCGTGGAAGACAAAACGATTGTGTTTGACAGCTGCCCTGGCTGGCACCACAGTCCTTCCTCCTTATTTCCGGGGAAGCCGACAACTTTAGAGGATATGCAAGAATATTATGGGAGCTATGACCCTTGGTTCATCGCGGCATTTGGCGCAATATCTCGGTGATCTACGACGACTCTATAAATACAACCGCGTCTGGCTGAGTAGAATAACTGGACCAAGTCTGGTGCGGCGAGGGACGTCGGTGAAGAGGCCGGATAACGATAGTAGATTGCGAGACGACGGTGGACGAGGTGTTTGTGGTGTGAACTGACCAGTGGGGGTGAAACCCGACGAGTGAAGGCTATTGTTCGTAAGGGCGCTCGGATAACTCTAGAACATTACGGACTGTTGGGACCTGAACTGAACTGAGGTGGGAATGTTTGAACATGGGATATGGACTTTATAGTAAATATTGGAACTGCCAAATATGGAAATATAGTTTATAAAGTAATTCTATATATTTTGATACACTGTTTATTGGGACTGATTTTAGTTTTTCAATTACATTTATATATTTGAGGTAATTGTAAATTGTACTGATTGAATTTATTATTTGTAAATTGCAGGATATATTAATTTATTGTGAGATATTGAGATGGGAATATTTTCTTTGTAATTTCTGAAAATAAATTAGGAATTATAAACTCTTCTATTTAGTTAAGACCTCCATCCTTTAACGGAACTGGTTTAGAACACTGACTTTGAGAAATTGTAACAGTATAATAAATCTCACAAGGAATTTTGTCAGATAAGTAACAAAATAGAAAAAATAAAATAAAATTACAGAATGAATGACCACATTTAAAAAGTGAAAAAAAAAAAAACAAGTAAACACAAATTACGAGCACAGGGAAGAAGAAAAATTTTTTTTTCGCTCAAGACAGACTGACACAACGATGACGGCACAGAAGAAAACAATCGGTTTTCTTAGATGACTTTGTTTTATGTGACGACATAGTGCAGCTATGGCGTATGTTCAAAATAGCTCACGTAATTGTACGTAAAGTCGTTCGTCGTATCCTCTCCTGAGGCAAGTTGACTCACAGCTTTGGCAACTGGCTCTCGACACCCTGCAGACGAGCATAGGATCGGAGATCACGTCCGACCTGATTCCACACATGTTCTATCGGCGACAGCTCATGGGACCTTACTGGCCGAATACCTCAACACGACAAACATCAGTGTACAAAAGTGTACTGTCTCCTTGAAAGACTGCGCCGGGCTGCTGTCTTACGAGTGCGCAGTATGTTACTGATTTGCTGTGCCGTCATGGATCCACCGAATCACTGACAGAGGTGGCTCGAAGTCATACCCCATGGGTTCCCACACCATGATGCCAGGAGTAGTCAGAGTGACAGCATCTCTCTTTAAACATTGGCTTGATGTGTCCTCTACCGTTGGCGTTGCCATACTTCCAAACGACAGTAATCTGCGGTAACACAGAACCGAGATTCATCTCTGAACGTGATGGCAACTGCCCGACGCATCAACCTGGCCTCATGCAGACCCACAATACGGCCCACATAAAACTGTCAAGTGCTCGATACGTCGTCTGGCGTGTCTATGGCGCATACTCTGTGTTCAATGACTTTCCCTCATTGTTATGACTGACTGCCTTATAACATCATTGCTATAATATTACTGTATATTGAAGCCTTTGAAAAATTACCCCATGCATAACATGTTTGGTAATTTCCTAAATATGTCGTCAATCACGAGAGTTTTATATTTGAGTTTACATAAATGCATATTATTTTTGGATCAATTAAAATTTACATTATATAATTATTCTATAAATTTTAATTTTTAATTTATAATTATTATGAATAAAAAAGGGAGAAAACAGTTGTGTTGGTAATACCTAGTAAAAAATAGTCCATATACAAACTAGTGATACGCTCTGGCGCTCGCACTAGACGCGAGATCCATGCACGGTCCGTCTTAGGTTNTTGAGAAAAAAAGTGTCATACCAGAGTGCCGAATCCCAGAAGGTGTAAATAAGCCATTCGAAAAAGTTCGAACAATATTCTATTGGCTGCACTGTCGGGAGGATGTTGAGAAGTGGTGCCATCTGTGTGATTCCTGTATTGCGAGCAAGTGTCCAAAGATTAAGGGACGAGGTCCCCCTTCAGAAATACTATGTTTGTGCCCCAATTGAGAGGATGGTAGTGGGCATTCTAGGATCACTACCAGTCACTGAGAGGGTGAATCGATACCTTCTGGAGGCACAAGACTATTTCACATAGTGGCCCGAGGTCGTAACGGTTTAAAACCAAGNAGGGTGAATCGATACCTTCTGGAGGCACAAGACTATTTCACATAGTGGCCCGAGGTCGTAACGGTTTAAAACCAAGTGGCTGGCATGGTAACTGATGCACATGTAGAGCATCAGTGTTCTAGGTTTGGAGTGCCAATTGAGCTTCATTCTTATTAAAGACGAACATTTTATGCCCCTCTTTTCCAAAAGGTTACAAGAATTTTAGGAATGANATTGAGCTTCATTCTTATTAAAGACGAACATTTTATGCCCCTCTTTTCCAAAAGGTTACAAGAATTTTAGGAATGAGGAAAACATGTACCATTTAATTTTACCCTCAGTCGGATGGGATGGTCGAGAGACTAAATCGTACCTTGGAACAGTAATTGACGATCTTCGTGGAAGACAAAACGATTGTGTTTGACAGCTGCCCTGGCTGGCACCACAGTCCTTCCTCCTTATTTCCGGGGAAGCCGACAACTTTAGAGGATATGCAAGAATATTATGGNCTGGCTGGCACCACAGTCCTTCCTCCTTATTTCCGGGGAAGCCGACAACTTTAGAGGATATGCAAGAATATTATGGCAGCTATGACCCTTGGTTCATCGCGACATTTGGCGCAATATCTCGGTGATCTAAGACGACTCTATAAATACAACCACGTCTGGCTGAGTAGAATAACTGGACCAAGTCTGGTGCGGCGAGGGACGTCANATGGGATGGTCGAGAGACTAAATCGTACCTTGGAACAGTAATTGACGATCTTCGTGGAAGACAAAACGATTGTGTTTGACAGCTGCCCTGGCTGGCACCACAGTCCTTCCTCCTTATTTCCGGGGAAGCCGACAACTTTAGAGGATATGCAAGAATATTATGGGAGCTATGACCCTTGGTTCATCGCGACATTTGGCGCAATATCTCGGTGATCTACGACGACTCTATAAATACAACCGCGTCTGGCTGAGTAGAATAACTGGACCAAGTCTGGTGCGGCGAGGGACGTCGGTGAAGAGGCCGGATAACGATAGTAGATTGCGAGACGACGGTGGACGAGGTGTTTGTGGTGTGAACTGACCAGTGGGGGTGAAACCCGACGAGTGAAGGCTATTGTTCGTAAGGGCGCTCGGATAACTCTAGAACATTACGGACTGTTGGGACCTGAACTGAACTGAGGTGGGAATGTTTGAACATGGGATATGGACTTTATAGTAAATATTGGAACTGCCAAATATGGAAATATAGTTTATAAAGTAATTCTATATATTTTGATACACTGTTTATTGGGACTGATTTTAGTTTTTCAATTACATTTATATATTTGAGGTAATTGTAAATTGTACTGATTGAATTTATTATTTATAAATTGCAGGATATATTAATTTATTGTGAGATATTGAGATGGGAATATTTTCTTTGTAATTTCTGTAAATAAATTAGGAATTATAAACTCTTCTATTTAGTTAAGACCTCCATCCTTTAACGGAACTGGTTTAGAACACTGACTTTGAGAAATTGTAACAGTATAATAAATCTCACAAGGAATTTTGTCAGATAAGTAACAAAATAGAAAAAATAAAATAAAATTACAGAATGAATGACCACATTTAAAAAGTGAAAAAAAAACAAGTAAACACAAATTACGAGCACAGGGAGGAAGAAAAAATTTTTTTTCGCTCAAGACAGACTGACACAACGATGACGGCACAGAAGAAAACAATCGGTTTTCTTAGATGACTTTGTTTTATGTGACGACATAGTGCAGCTATGGCGTATGTTCAAAATAGCTCACGTAATTGTACGTAAAGTCGTTCGTCGTATCCTCTCCTGAGGCAAGTTGACTCACAGCTTTGGCAACTGGCTCTCGACACCCTGCAGACGAGCATAGGATCGGAGATCACGTCCGACCTGATTCCACACATGTTCTATCGGCGACAGCTCATGGGACCTTACTGGACGAATACCTCAACACGACAAACATCAGTGTACAAAAGAGTACTGTCTCCTTGAAAGACTGCGCCGGGCTGCTGTCCTACGAGTGCGCAGTATGTTACTGATTTGCTGTGCCGTCAAGGATCCACCGAATCACTGACAGAGGTGGCTCAAAGTCATACCCCATGGGTTCCCACACCATGATGCCAGGAGTAGTCAGAGTGACAGCATCTCTCTCCACAACATTGGCTTGATGTGTCCTCTACCGTTGGTGTTGCCATATTTCCAAACGACAGTAATCTGCGGTAACACAGAACCGAGATTCATCTCTGAACGTGATGGCAACTGCCCGATGCATCAACCTGGCCTCATACAGACCCACAATACGGCCCACATAAAACTGTCAAGTGCTCGATACGTCGTCTGGCGTGTCTATGGCGCATACTCTGTGTTCAATGACTTTCCCTCATTGTTATGACTGACTGCCTTATAACATCATTGCTATAATATTACTGTATATTGAAGCCTTTGAAAAATTACCCCATGCATAACATGTTTGGTAATTTCCTAAATATGTCGTCAATCACGAGAGTTTTATACTTGAGTTTACATAAATGTATATTATTTTTGGATCAATTAAAATTTACATTATATAATTATTCTATAAATTTTAATTTTTAATTTATAATTATTATGAATAAAAAAAAGGGAGAAAACAGGTGTGTTGGTAATACCTAGTAAAAAATAGTCCTTATACAAAATAGTGATACGCTCTGGCGCTCGCACTAGACGCGAGATCCATGCNCCCCCCATCCACCCGCGGGCGACGCGTAGTCCGTCAGCCGGGGGAATGATTGACAGCTGATCTAGCCGGTTCACAATCCCCGCTTTCCCCCTGCTCGATTAGCCGACGACTTGGGAGGATGCGCAAGACTATTCTAAAACTAGGGCACTCGGCGCAACGCGGATTTCAGAGAAATTTCTAGGCGATCACCGACGACACCATACATTGCAGCCACAGCTGAACTGGGGGCAGTCTTGTCAGAAGCCTCCTGGCTGGGTGCAGTAACCGGGCGAAGTCGAGTGCGGCGAGGGACACCAGCGAAGGGGGAGGACGGTGACGGGAGATTGCGAGGTGAAGGCGGACAAGGTGTTTGTGGTGTGAACGAACGAGAGGGCGTGAAACCCGATACGTGAAGGCGGCTATGAACGAAGGCGCTCGGAAAATTTCAGATTTTTCGGAACTGGACTAAGTTGAGATTGGACTGAATGAACATACGATACGGACTTTATTGTAAATATTGAAACTGTCAAATATGGACAAGTAATTTATTAAGTAATTCATTAGTTTTGATAGACTGTGTATTGGAAATGATTTTAGTTAATTAATTACAATATCTATTTTAAATTGTACTGATTAAATTTATTAGTTGTAAATAGCAAGAGGTATTAATTTATTNAATTAATTACAATATCTATTTTAAATTGTACTGATTAAATTTATTAGTTGTAAATAGCAAGAGGTATTAATTTATTGTGAATAGTGAGATGAGAGTATTTTCTTAAGGAACCTGGTTAAGCACAACTGACTTTTGAGAAATTGTAACAATATTATTATACGGAGCGCACACGAATGAGGCGCTTTGTACCTTTGGTGTAATTTTCAAGTATGAGGCGGAGGAATATCTTGTAAGTAGAACTTCAGCAAAGCTTCAGNGCTTTGTACCTTTGGTGTAATTTTCAAGTATGAGGCGGAGGAATATCTTGTAAGTAGAACTTCAGCAAAGCTTCAGAAAATTTGGAAGTAACCGTGAATGGATTATAATGGAACCTCTAATGCAATCTTGTACCCGTACAAGACGATACACATAATTACGACTGTAATAATTACACAGCCAGCGATGGTATACATGTGAACCAAATAACGTAAAATTTCAACAATTCCTAATAGTTGCTTAATTTTTTAGCCAGTCGGTGTTGTACTCATCCAAACGGAACTGCCACTGTAATGCGTGGTGCACACTTGTATAGGTATTTAGCTGCCTTTAAGAAACTACCACGCCGCAGTGCTTTGCGAAAAGGCCATACACCAGTTACGATACAACATTTATATAACATTTTGAACCTCAAACTTGCTCAAAAATGTTGAGAAATATATTGCATAGTGCCGTGATTTGATGTTAGCTATGTATTTAATAAAATGAAATTCCACTACTGTCTATATTAATATGTGTGATTTAGTTGCTATTTTTTTTATCAATATATTTAGTGCTGGCATTATATATGTCTCTGCTGATACACTGTAAACATTCATTTTTATTTGACAAGGAATTCCTTGGAAACTAGTTGCCGAATGATATTTTTGTAACACAACTATTAAATTACAGTGCATTTTACAAAACTTTAGTGTGGAACGCATAATACTAACGTTGAATTTTAGCATGCAAGTGTTGTAGACTTATAGTGTATTATAAACATAGAGCTACATAAAAATGTTGTACGTTTTGTAAAATAATATGTCGTATGTATACAGTATTTCAGTTGTAAAGTTCTAAGAAAAAATTCGGCAAGTGGTGTTGTATAAGTCTTATGAACGCCCCTCGGTGTTATGCATGAAGGCTTGCCAGGGGACGGCTTGCAAACTAACTTACGACCTAACTCCCATGCCTTGCTTGGGATTCGAGCCCAGAGCCTCCCGCACCCCGGAACCAGCGGCGCACTGTTCCACGGGAGGCCGCCGACAGCTCCAGTAGCGCTGACTTGTGAGCTCAACCAATGTCTAGTCACTCCTCCCAAAGAAAGGAGACCGCTGGTAGAAG
>NQII01005987.1:29381-57285 GCA_002778355.1 Clitarchus hookeri | reverse complement strand
TATATTTTTAAATAAAGTTGAATTTTACTTAGTGTTAATCTTCTATACTCTATACATATTATAAAACTCAACGTCTCGGTGAATTAAATGGTAAAAACACTTATTAGTATTTCTCTGCTATAGATAAATTTATGCTGCCGCAGTGTTTTTTTTTAGGTCTTTTTATTCTCCGCAATCCTTTACTATATGATATTTTTTCATCTTTAACGGTTTAGACAGCGCATTACAAGAGAGCGCGCTGGCGGCAATCTGTTTTCCGACTTGATCACTTGAGAACAAAATTAAAACTTATTTTAAATTTATTATTACATTATTTAACAATATAACATTTGTATAATAAATAACAACATATTGAAAGCATCATTTATCTGTCTCGTTACATTATTTAACATTAATTTAACAAAATAAGATTTAATTTTTATTAATTATTACATTATTATAAATTTTAACATTTGTATAATAAATAACAATTTATTGAAAGTATCATTACATTATTTAACATTCATATATCAAAATAAAAACAAACTAAAAACTTAATTGAAATTTTATATTTCATTATTTAACAATTTAACATTTGTATAAAAATACCATATTGAAAGGATAATTTTACTGACTCATTACATTATTTAACATTCATATAACAGAATAAGAAAACAATAAAAACTCAATTTAAATTTATTGTTACCAACTCATCAGCCCTTCTCACCCACCTCTCAGTCCCTCTCACCTTATATCCCTCCCTCTCACCCACCACTGAGCCCTTTTCACCCACCTCTTAACAAATTGAAATCAACATTTAACTGTTTCATTACATAATTTAATATTCATATAACAAAATAAAAATTTTAGTTAAAATTTATTATTACATAGCTATGCCCGGCGGTTTAACCAGCCATTTAATTTAAAAGAAATAGTATTATTTATAAAAAATTTAGAGTACTTCAGCATAGACAATATTTGTAGTTATATTTTCGTGTGGTATTAGTGCATACTGGTTTTCGCCGCAACCTGATCTAGATAAGGCAATATATAATGTCCGTGGGAAAAACAGTATTCTCTTAAATCTATTCCGACATGTTTAAAAGTTTGCCCCTGCTATTTATTTATAGTGATTGCAAACGATACTTTCACAGGAAATTGTATCCTTTTAAAATGAAATGGTAAATCTGTNCTTTTAAAATTAAATGGTAAATCTGCGAGTGTCATCGGAATGCGAGGTATCAGTACCGTTTGCCCAACTGCTGGCCCAGTCAAAACTATAGCTACAATGACATTGTTTCTAAGAAATTTCACTTGAAGTCTGGTTCCGTTACACAAATTTGGTGGTCTAAGGTTACGTAATAAAATAATGGGAGTGCCAATTTTTTATTTCAACGAATGCTGGGGTAGCCCACAAGGATTCAATGAATTTAAAAATTCTTGAGGATAATGTACTGCATCTTCTTGATACATGAAGGTATCAATGGCATGGTTGTTTACGCTGTCGCCTGGTAGTTTAGCCATTATTTTGTCGTTGATGGCGTCAACGCTTATATTCCTGCTAGCTAAAATTACCCTCTCATACATCCATTGATAATATTTCTGGTCGATATTGGCCACATCCGAATACACTCTAGAGATCAGGTCATCAATGTTGGTCACGATTTCACCAAGGTTTATATCAATGGCAATTTTTGTCNCGAATACACTCTAGAGATCAGGTCATCAATGTTGGTCACGATTTCACCAAGGTTTATATCAATGGCAATTTTTGTCTGAACTTTCCCGTCACCAATCAAAAGAAGCTTTTTTTGGAAAATCTGTGCTTCCTCCACCTAGGTGACTCCTCAAGTTGGTATACAGCTTCAAGGATTCAACAGACTTCCACAATGGGGAAGATTTCAAGCAAGATTTAATAATATCTGCTCTAGTTCCCCTAACTATTACATGCAATGTTTGTCTGAAATCACCAGAAAACATCAAAGTAGTTCCACCCATAACTTTATTTGAGCTTCTTATGTCTCTGAGAGTTCTGCTCTGCGTGACCTCTATGAGTCATAGTGCACTCATCCCATATTGTTAGGTTTGCATCTTGCAAGACCTTGCCCAATGGGCCATTTTTACGGATAGAGCACACACTGTCTTTTTCAAGTGATACCGTAAGGGTCAGTTTAAAAGTAGAATGAGCCGTCCTTCCACCTGTCAATAATATAGCAGCAATACCTGATGACGCAACGGCTATGGCTATTTTTCCCTGTGACCTAACTTTCATTAATATTAAATTGGTCACAAAAGTCTTGCCAGTACCACCTGGAGCATCTAAAAAAAATGCTTTACCTTCGTCAGTGAAAACGCTTTTTAAAACAGAATTATAAGCGAAAAGTTGATCACGCACTAACTTGGGTTCATTTTCGGAAATATAATTATTTAATTCGTTTAAATCATATGGTCTCCGCAAAACTTCTTCTAAAGGGTCCATATTATTAGGATTATTGCAAATCGGTGCCGGTAGTCCGAAATCTGTAAGAGATTTTTCGCACATTTCATTAATTTTGTCTTCTACCAATATAAGCCCTTGATTGTATAGTTCATCATTGTATGGCATTAGCGGGTCATGATTTTCGTTTCGAATTATCAAAATTTTTTCTCCGTAATTCGATTGGTTCTGATAGCTGACAAAATATTAGGATGAAACCAAATAACTCTTTAAGTTTTGCTACTGACTCAGAAATAGCTGCGTCTGAAAGAGTATTTTCCCAGTGTTCATCTCCTTCTAATAATCCCAATTCTTTGTAAGCGCCTTGATATGTAGCTAAAATAATGTCATTGACAGTTTTAAGATGTTCGAAAAACGTTGGTCGGCGCACATTCATCAATAATATTCTTAAGTAAAAACATTCTGTTTGAGTTGGATGAACATTTTTAACACAGCTGCGTATTTTTTTACACAAGGGTACCCATCAACATCTTGGCCACGTCTTCTTCTAGGAAATGTATTTCTTTCACAAATGTAATATTGGGGACTTCATGGTATAACAAAGTTTTTGCAAAATCGTTGTTTCTGCAGAGCTCGAAAAATCCAGTGAGAGTCGATGCAGGAGGATTATTAACGCGATCATGAAGGTTTTCATCATTAAAGTAAATTCTTTGTCCATTTTGCAAATGGACCGCNAGTAAATTCTTTGTCCATTTTGCAAATGGACCGCTAAATGAGCGACTGTTGGGAAGTTTTCATGAATAGGAAACTGAAAAATTCTCCAAACAGCTTCAGAAGTGATAATATAGCGACCATTAAGATATTTTTCTACCTCATCATTATCATTTTGCAGAGTGAATGTGGCTTGATGAGAACCTGTATTAATGTATTTGCATATATATTTTATAGATTTGACTGACTGGCAAAATTCCACGTTAATGTGTGCTTTGAAAATTCGTAATAAAACTGGATTATAAGGGTCAACCCACCTATTATCTACGTTAATATCAGTTCCTCTTAAATGATTGACACCTATATTTTCCCCGCTATCTGCAACTCTACGTCTTTAGGTTGGGTAACAATCATCACCAGTTTGTGTCTCAGAAATTATCCTCCTTGGGTATTTTTTGGAACACATGTTTTCTTTCATGCATGGTGGTGTTGGGTTATTTGGTCCACATGGGCCGTGGATCATGCTTTTCATGACAATGCTGTAAAGTTCAGGATCTTGTGGTTTATCGGGTATTTCAGCCCATATTATGTCATCTATGGAATCTGGTCGGACTTTGTTTGTAAGCCATAGCAAAATGTGCGGTACACCATTTGGAGAAAAGACGGTAAGGTGCGTATAAACAAAGGCCTTAGTTGGTCCAAAAGTATGCTTTTTTTTGTTAAGAGGTCTATCATTTTCTTGAGTTTATTTACTTTTTGAGAACTTTAGTTTATTACAGACAGAACTGATTTTTGATCTGAAAATAACTCAATTTTTTATTTTTGGCCATTCTGGATTACAGGTAAAGGTGATGAAAATATCTGGTCTCCCGAAGTTTCTGACATATGTCTACCGCAGAACCGAAAAAAGTAAGTATATACGTGGATATCCTGTAAATGAAGAAGGTAATATAACATTTTAGCATATATTAGAAGCATTAACACTTTGATCATTAACAACTGCGTCTCGTAGATGTATATATTCATTGGCTCTCAATTTTTTTTTGATTGCGTCTTATAAAATTAAGTCATTCAGATATAATTTTTGCCACCATATCAACACAATATTGATTAAACAATCCTGTAAAGTAATGTAAACTGTTAATATCATTTACTCTCACCATCAGCCTGTAAGCATAACATTGCGTACATGATACTGTCTTAGGTCGTGCAGCACCGTTTCGTTGTTGAATGTTGATGCAGTACCCATCAACTCCTCTTGGGAAGAGCAGGGGATATTGCAGTGGGTCATACGATCTGTGTAACTCAGAAACTATTTGAAGATGACCATTTCTAGTGTTTAACACAATATCTCTCGGACCTTTATCCTCATCTACCAAAAGAACAGCGACTTCGTCTACAGTTNATTTCTAGTGTTTAACACAATATCTCTCGGACCTTTATCCTCATCTACCAAAAGAACAGCGACTTCGTCTACAGTTTGCGCATTATACCGACCAGAGTGATCAGTCGGTTGTTCTCGGTAATACTCGGTTCAGCTGTTCTCTGCAATGCTCGNTTCAACAGACTTCCACAATGGGGAAGATTTCAAGCAAGATTTAATAATATCTGCTCTAGTTCCCCTAACTATTACATGCAATGTTTGTCTGAAATCACCAGAAAACATCAAAGTAGTTCCACCCATAACTTTATTTGAGCTTCTTATGTCTCNTGCAATGTTTGTCTGAAATCACCAGAAAACATCAAAGTAGTTCCACCCATAACTTTATTTGAGCTTCTTATGTCTCTGAGAGTTCTGCTCTGCGTGACCTCTATGAGTCATAGTGCACTCATCCCATATTGTTAGGTTTGCATCTTGCAAGACCTTGCCCAATGGGCCATTTTTACGGATAGAGCACACACTGTCTTTTTCAAGTGATACCGNTCTTGCAAGACCTTGCCCAATGGGCCATTTTTACGGATAGAGCACACACTGTCTTTTTCAAGTGATACCGTAAGGGTCAGTTTAAAAGTAGAATGAGCCGTCCTTCCACCTGTCAATAATATNCACTGTCTTTTTCAAGTGATACCGTAAGGGTCAGTTTAAAAGTAGAATGAGCCGTCCTTCCACCTGTCAATAATATGGCAGCAATACCTGATCGCAACGGCTATGGCTATTTTTCCCTGTAACCTAACTTTCATTAATATTAAATTGGTCACAAAAGTCTTGCCAGTACCACCTGGAGCATCTAAAAAAAATGCTTTACCTTCGTCAGTGAAAACGCTTTTTAAAACCGAATTTTAAGCGAAAAGTTGATCACGCACTAACTTGGGTTCATTTTCGGAAATATAATTATTTAATTCGTTTAAACCATATGGTCTCCGCAAAACTTTTTCCAAAGGGTCCATATTATTAGGATTATTGCAAATCGGTGCCGGTAGTCCGAAATCTGTAAGAAATTTTTCGCACATTTCATTAATTTTGTCTTCTATCAATATAAGCCCTTCATTGTATATTTCATCATTGTATGGCATTAGCGGGTCATGATTTTCGTTTTGAATTATCAAAATTTTTTCTCCGTAATTCGATTGGTTCTGATAGCTGACAAAATATTAGGATGATACCAAATAACTCTTTAAGTTTTGCTGCTGACTCAGAAATAGCTGCGTCTGAAAGAGTATTTTCCTAGTATTCATCTCCTTCTAATAATCCTAATTCTTTGTAAGCGCCTTGATATGTAGCTAAAATAATGCCATTGAAAGTTTTAAGATGTTCGAAAGACTTTGGTCCGCGCACATTCATCAATAATATTCTTAAGTAAAAACATTCTGTTTGAGTTGGATGAACATTTTTAACACGACCTTAAGCTGCGTCTTTTTTTACACCAGGGTACCCATCAACATCTTGGCCACGTCTTCTTCTAGAAAATGTATTTCTTTCCTAGATGTAATATTGGGGACTTCATGGTATAACAAAGTTTTTGCAAAATCGTCGTTTCTGCAGAGCTCGAAAAATCCAGCGAGAGTCGATGCAGGAGGATTATTAACGCGATCATGAAGGTTTTCATCATTAAAGTAAATTCTTTGTCCATTTTGCAAATGGACCGCTACATTAGCGACTGTTGGGAAGTTTTCATGAATAGGAAACTGAAAAATTCTCCAAACAGCTTCAGAGGTGCTAATATAGCGACCATTAAGATATTTTTCTACCTCATCGTTATCATTTTGCAGAGTGAATGTGGCTTGATCAGAACCTTTATTAATGTATTTGCATATATATTTTATAGCTTTGACTGACTGGCAAAATTCCATGTTAATGTGTGCTTTGAAAATTCGTAATAAAACTGGATTATAAGGGACAACCCACCTATTATCTACGTTAATATCAGTTCCTCTTAAATGCATGACACCTATATTTTCCCCACTATCTGCAGCTCTACGTCTTTAGGTTGGGTAACCATCATCACCAGTTTGTGTCTCACAAATTATCCTCCTTGGGTATTTTTTGGAACACATGTTTTCTTTCATGCATGGTGGTGTTGGGTTATTTGGTCCACATGGGCCGTGGATCATGCTTTTCATAACAATGCTGTAAAGTTCAGGATCTTGTTGTTTATCGGGTATTTCAGCCCATATTATGTCATCTATGGAATCTGGTCGGACTTTGTTTGTAAGCCATAGCAAAATGTGCGCATGTGGTAAACCTCTTTTCTGCCATTCCACGCTATAAACAAAGGCCTTAGTTGGTCCAAAAGTATGCTTTTTTTGTTAAGAGGTCTATCATTTTCTTGAGTTTTAAATGAAAAACTCTTGAAATCAAATAATGTCTGTCTTGTGATTTTTGATCTGAAAATAACTCAATTTTTTATTTCTGGCCATTCTGGATTACAGGTAAAGGTGATGAAAATATCTGGTCTCCCGAAGTTTCTGACATATGTCATGGCGTCTTGGCTTTTTTCATTCATATATCGTGGATATCCTGTAAATGAAGAAGGTAATATAACATTTTAGCATATATTAGAAGCATTAACACTTTGATCATTAACAACTGCGTCTCGTAGATGTATATATTCATTGGCTCTCAATTTTTTTTTGATTGCGTCTTATAAAATTAAGTCATTCAGATATAATTTTTGCCACCATATCAACACAATATTGATTAAACAATCCTGTAAAGTAATGTAAACTGTTAATATCATTTACTCTCACCATCAGCCTGTAAGCATAACATTGCGTACATGATACTGTCTTAGGTCGTGCAGCACCGTTTCGTTGTTGAATGTTGATGCAGTACCCATCAACTCCTCTTGGGAAGAGCAGGGGATATTGCAGTGGGTCATACGATCTGTGTAACTCAGAAACTATTTGAAGATGACCATTTCTAGTGTTTAACACAATATCTCTCGGACCTTTATCCTCATCTACCAAAAGAACAGCGACTTCGTCTACAGTTGGCGCATTATACCGACCAGAGTGATCAGTCGGTTGTTCTCGGTAATACTCGGTTCAGCTGTTCTCTGCAATGCTCGTTTCGGCTCTTGTTCGGTTCTCGTCGGGTGACCGCCCTCGGCCACCGACTCCCGCATCGCATTGCCCGCCCGCGATATTACTTCGTTTTCACTTAGCGTTTTTCTGACTTTCTTTATTTTTGCTCGGCTTCTAAGAGTCTTATCGTGGTTTTGAATAGCCTATAACCTTCGTCAAGAAATGAGCTATCAAATACAAAAATAATTGTTCAAGTCCGACTGGTAGTTCCAGAGATTAGCGCGTTCAAACAAACAAACAAACTCTTCCGCTTTATTATATTAGTATAGATATACATATAAACAAATATTGAAATACATATACGAATACAGGGAAAATAGAAGTGATTCACGTACCTGTACTCTAAAATTAGCTCTGGGACAACACACGTGAGATAATACAATACGCGAAATTAAAGAAATACATAAGATGTTGCATTTAATCAAGCTAATTAATTACATCATGCTTTGTTATTTACTTCGTACAATGTAACAAGAAACATGACATGGATAAGCGATAGTTATTACAACGAAATGTTATTTAATGTACTATAGCCAGAAGTACTCGCGCAAAAGGGTTACAAAGTCTCTGCTGTGTGACCGCAATACTTTTCATTTTCAGCCCGTATTATCTTCGATGATCATTGCGTATTACCATAACAGCAATGAGCACACAATACAACAGGGTGAACACACTGGACACGTCTGCCCCTCTTCTAGCTAGTTACCTGTGTTAAGCGGGGGTTGTGCTTCGCAAGTCATTCTGTTTCTCTCTTTCACTAGGGAAGGTGGAGCCAAGTCCATTCTTAGGCTTGAACTACTCTAGTTCCGAAAGAATTGTTTGTAACATGTAAGTATAGAAACTTTATACAGCGTGTTAAGGAGTAGAGTGGAGGGTAGAGATTTGGGTGGCTCTTAACATCGAGGTCTTGATAGTCGATGAGGGTGAAGCGAGGTGAGTATGAGTTGTCACGGAATGTAACGGTGAGGGAAACGGGAGATCTCCGAGAAAACCCGGTTAGGTATGTAAAGCATGTATGTAGAGGAAATGGCCGGAGGAACGAGTAGAGAGTACGCAGGCGGCGGGCAGGATGGATGTGGGAGCGACGGTCTGCAGTTGGCGGCGCGGCGGACGGACATCGCGCATGTGAGTGGCGTGCGGCTAGGGTGGCTGGCGACCCCGGATGGACCTAAGAACAATGGCCGGAAGCCGCGCGCATCTCTGTGAGCAGCATCCAGCCACGCTGCCCGCTACACTGCAGCCAACCAACACTCCTCACACAACTGCTCAGCCATAGTCCTCAGCACTACAGATGGTTCGTTACAGCTATTTTCTGTACCTGTTACAAACTGATACAGGTACTGATGCGACCTATTTGATACTTTCGGTATCAGATACAGGAATTCCCGATTGCGTTGCTACTTAGCCAGTCTCTCGAGTAGCCTTGTCGGTGCATGTTGTCAGGGAAGTCACATGGTATCAGGTAGAAGTGGTATGAGGTACGCGCGTTATCACGTACGTGTTATGAGTTGAATTACTTTGTGGTATATGTTACAGTGAAAATGGATAAGAACAAGAGCATAATCAAATACTTCATTTGCCCGAAAATGTTTCAGAGGTGATAATCTACTTGCTAAATATAAATCGTTTAAACAAAAACTTAGTTATAAATTTAAAAAATTTATGGATTAATTTTTAACCGCACATTTTCAATACAATTAAAACTGTATTGAATGAGTATTACATAGAACACACTGGCGAATGTTAATGTGATACTAAATGTATCTGATACTTCGGCAGTACTTGACTCAAGTGGGTATCAGGTACAAAGTAACAGGTTGATTCTCTGTGACACACATCTACTCAGCACTGACAATTTGTTAGAGCACTGCCTAGTGCGAGACCAACCTTGCGAAAGGATAGCGTTGTAAATGTTCAATGATTTTAAGCAACCTTTCACAGTATCGTTTCCAAACAAAAGACACTTCGTGCTGTTTCAAGAGAAGAGCCATGATACAAGAGATCAAGTGAATGTAAATGAATACAAGTTTTCATTTTTTGTACAAATTGTAGTCTATAAATATATAACTACACGCAATTTTCAGGGTATTAAAATTTTCACAAATATATTTTTGTAGAAGTGAAGCCCGGGAAAAGATACATATGAATTTTAAGTTTATATAATATTTCGTACAAATCTCAACGGTAAAAAAAAACGCATTCAGCTTTATATAAGTTTAAAATGAGTGTCCATATAATCAGAATGTCGTGAAAACATAAGTGTTTTTAAAAATAATTTTGTATTTTGTTAAACCAAAATTTAATTTTAACTATTGAGAGAAAATTTAAACTCGAAATAGCCTAATTTGGAACTTTTATCGTAGTAAACCAAGTATCGGATTTCAAAGAGACTGTCGTCGTGACACTCCCGCAACTTCTAGAAACGCCCAGGGGAAACCGAACTTCGTGCCAAAATAACTTTTCTAAAGTTATATGAATAAATATTTTAATGTTTAGTTTTAATTTAAATTAAAGTAAACCCTTAAAAAAATTTATAAATATAATTTTATAAATACATTTTTCGGTATTTTTACTAACTTATTCATATGTGACGAGGCCATAAAATAACCTCAAAATCTATAAAAAAAACTTTGGCTCATGAACAACTTACTTTGCACCACCATATACGGAGAGGTTGAAGATGATACCACTTCCTTGGTTACAGCTAGCTACTATGTATAATTTTTATCGTATTACTTTTAATGTCCTCATTTTATGCCGGGAGCCTAAACTGAGGTCAGCTTGCAAACTATACACTGATATTTTTTTAATAATTTTTCTGAGAAATTGTTTGTATAGCAAAAATTATTGGAAAAATGCCAAAATAATATTTGTAACACATTTTCTTTGTAACGTTGCAAGAGCCGTATTTTAATACAACTAGAAATATTTTTTTAACGACCAGAAATCACTTTGAATCGCGAAGTTAAAGTGACATCAAATTCTGTGATACTTATTTCACGTGAAACAAGTAAATGATATTACTAATTACGTGCTATTGAATGATAACCACTGAATTGGGCGAAAACGTTTTCTTTAAACTTATTTCGAGTGCAAAATACCTAATTACCTTTTACTTCAATTTAAAAACTCACGCAATGACGTTTTTATGTGTATTTCATCTGTCCAGTTATTTTTGTAACCAACCGAACAGGCTGTTGGTAATTTTTTGGTTTGCGATGCCAGTAATTGTCATTCCGACGCAAAGTTTATAAATCAAAATTCCATCTAGGCAACTGTTCATTCTACTTGCAGACTTAAAGTCGTTCTGAACTGAAATAATTGCCTAAATTACTAGCCTCGATCCTTTCCAAGGGTATGATCAATACATCCAAAAACAACTACTCGTCCCAGAACTGCTTAGGTTAGGTGGCTAGGGAAGTACTTGTAAGTTTTTGTAGAGCTTCTTCAACCACTCACGGATAATTTTGGCCGTATGATACGTCGCATTGTCCTGCTGAAATATTACATCCACCCCACGGGAGACAGTCAACATGTATGAACGTACCTCGTCTCCAAGAATCGGTTCAGAGTGTCTTCCAGAGGTATGAAAGGTCTATTTTGTATATAAAATGTGCCAATACCATAACGCTTTCACCATTATATTTTTTCCAACAGTAGTTGAAGTGTGCTTGTTCTCGGAAGTTTCCCACCTAACACGGCAAAGTTTATCCGTCCAATTGAGCAGAAATGCTGCCTCAACGAAGAAGGCAACCTTCTGCCACTTAGAAGAGGTCAAACTTGCTACTTCCGTGTAAAGTGAGGCATTGTCCGCAGAAGAATCATCTTCAGGATAAGTGCGGTGATCAGAGTCTCTTTCTGAGCCCTGTATAAACAGTATTCGCTGTAATGTAGTTTTAGACCCGTCTGGTAGCTTCCTGGTCTGCTTTGATGGCGAGTGGCTCATCTGGGGAATACCGGCGGGCCCGACGGTCAGCTCTCGCCACAGTGGCAAGTGTGGCTTCGCAGTTTCCACACCGTTTATTCGCAGCGGAGCTGCTCGTCCAACCACTGTAGACTCTTAAATACAGCAGCACACCAACAGACAGCGCTGCTTGCATATGATCATCCCCTTTTCAACTTCTAAGTAGCTCGATTTACCGAAGACAGCAATTGCTGATATGTTTCCAGAGCGCCTGCAGCTCACTTCATATACACACCAATTCTGTTCGCGACACCTGCCTTATTTCATTAGCTATAAGTGCCCCTGACATCTAATGTAGCAGGTGCATTCTAAATTCCAATCACTTAAATCAAAATTACTAGAATCAGTGAAAATGGCTCCACTTATAATAGGTGGAAAACCACTGCTTGTTTCAGCAAAACAATTTCACTGATTAAATAAGTGGCAGCCAACTGCATGTGCCGAATCAAATACAGTTTTTATTAAATTTAGCTAAATCATTACGAAAGCCACCGTTTACGTTGTGCAATTTAACGTAATTAAGAAAAAGAAAAAGGGAAAAACTCGTGATGCACACGACTTGAAGACAGTAACCCGCTTCCAGGCCGATACCTTACCAATTGAAGTGGGATATATGTATTAAAGCATTTTGTCTAATATATGTAGATTTGGATGACTTTTATTTCGTTTTAAGTTCAATTGGTGCAACCAAGTTGGTTAATACAAGTAGTAACGTACGAATGCACTCACTTCACCAGAGTTATTGCCGTTAAAACCTTCAAACCGAACGCCTTGGTAATTACGTTACAACGAAATGAAAGACGTGGAAAAAGAATTAAACACTGAATGTTCACGTTACCACATAAAATGATATGAAAAAACACAAAACCTACATTAAATATATATTTAATTTTATGGGTTTTATTAGTTTATGTGCTATTTCATTTGAAACACCTCGTTCAACTAATTAATCAGTCGAAAAACAAATTACTGAAAACTGCGATTTAAATAGTTGATGAATCAGTGGGAAATGTCACTGAATCATTAATTTAAGGAAGAAAACTAGGATTTTTTCACTAATTCTTCAGTTAAATTGACTCAAGTGACTGTTGAATAAGTCCGGTACTGTTAACTGATTTAAACAGTGAAATTCTTACCCATTCAGATTTAAACTGCATGTTTCAAACACAATGAAACGTAGTTAACCCCCCTCCCCAAACCGCCGAGTCCACAGTTGACAACTCGCAGCAAAGGCACTGAAGATGGATCAGATCACAACTGCAAAAATACCTCTTTCTCAGGAAGCATACCAGTTACCTAAAATACAGGAATTTTTATGTAACGCTGAAGGGAGAACATCTTCTCTGGCGTTGAATTGCTTCCATATCGGATTTCATCAAGGAATTATCTAGAATCGTCGTAAAAGTAATTATTGTAGAATTTTAAAGAATTTGCAACTTGCGAGATAACCCGTAATCTTCAGGATATAGATTTTAATCAGCCCCCTAAATATAATCACAGAACAAATCACCGAGACCACAAGTTAATCAAAATTTTACCAGAAGTTATATTTTCGGATATGTATCTAAATTTAGGTCACGGCAGTTAAAAAAAAAGTCAGTGCCATTGAGTTAATTATTTGATAGCAAACAACTTCTGGTTATAAATAAATACAACTATGATAACACCAACAACAATCATATAATTATAGTTAGAACATGTATAAAGCACTCCCTCACGCCAAGTGGATCTTTGAACTTAATAACAATTTATAATATCAGTAAAGGAATAGTTTTTTTTTGTATTTGAAACGAGCACTGCTTAGCTTTCATATTTATATGGTGAATATTTTTAAATCGCTGAAAGTAGCAGTTCCGTGACTAACCAGTAAACGTTTGTGTCTTTTTGAAAACTTAGTAAACAACAAACGTCAGTTCGAGGACCATTCCAGAGCATTCTACTCATTTCGAGCGTCGCTATAAGGAAGGGCTCCCTGGTTACTTGGCCTACAAAACACAGCATTTCTGAAAAGTCAGTTTTTGAAGAATGTTGATAGTTGCCAGTAGCATTCATGAAATTACCACAACCATTGCGCCAAAGATGTTCACTGTTCAAGATTTCAGAGTGTCCTCTATAGTTTATTCACTGCATATTCACACTTTTTGGATTAAGGCTTTGAAAAAACACCCAATGTGTGACTTGTTTTCTAAATATGCCATGTATTTCAAGGGTTTTAATCTTCTGTTAGCTTTAAAGTATCTTATTTTGTGTCAATTCGAACTTTTACTTATACAGGATGTCTCAATAAAATGTACTAACCTGTGAAATGGCAATAAATTCAGTGTTTATTGACAAAGGAAATGGGTAAGAATGGAAATGTACGATATTCACGTAGAGTACAATCACACGAGTCAAATGAACTTACACGAGTCATGGCAGGACATCCAAATCAATTACCAGCACTGCATTATACCCACTCTATGGGCGGGTACATTTTATTGGGACATGCTGTATTTTACACTCTAAATCTGAAACAATGAGAATTTCACTATTCGAATCAGCAGCATACTTATTAAACAGTCACATTTGTTAATTTTAACTGACGAATTAGTGAATAAACGCCAGTTTTCCTTTACTTATTGATTCAGTGACATTTTCCGCTGATTCTTCAACCATTTCATTAGCGATTTTTAAGTGGTTAGTTTTTTGACTGATGGATTAGTTAAACCATGGGTCTCAGGTATAGAGTTTATTTGTAATTGTTATGACCACCCACTAGGGCGCCACGCTCTACATTCTTAATAATTCGAAGCCATCAGTCACAGTAGCCAATGAAGCACAGGCGCAGAGCTCCGGAACAAGAAGCCGTGGGTTTGAAACCCGGTCGAGTTAATAATCGCAATTGTATTGTACGGCCAGCCATAGAAACATTTATTTGAAACAACCAAATATCACGGGTTTTTGGCAACAAAATAGAAGAAAAATAATTGCTTCAAGCAACTGATTGTATTAAGTATTTACTTATTCATTCAGTGAATATTTCCCCTCTGAAGCAATCAGTGATTGACCAGTTATTCTAAGTACAGCCATTTTCACTTATTAAAGTAGTTGCATATGACTGCGGTTCAGTGACTTTCCACTGATTCAAATTGAGTGTGTATCTATATAGTATAATATTTCATTTATAAACAATATGAATATAAACTGGGAGAAAACAAGTGTTTTGGCAATGCCTGCTAACAAATAGTTCCTATGGAATGTAGGATGAAAGTGAGTGCGCCCAAATGAGGGGCTCTGTCTCTTCGGTGTAACTTACAGACTTGATTAAGCTGTGTTTGTGTGGGGCGGAGGAATATCTTGAAAGTAGAACTTTAGCAGCGCTTCAGAAAAGTTGGAAGTATCCGTGAATGGACTATATCCGGGATGTTGCACAATAAGTGTATTTTATTGGTAATGAGGTAAAACTCTCACGTGTGGGAGACATCAGTCGCTGTTGAAACTATATTTCCTAGTCTCATAAACAGCTACTGGAAGTAACATGAAGAGCAAACATAATATTTTGTCTCGATATATGAAATTGCGTTATACCTATAGCATTACAGATCCGAAATATACATTACATATATATATATATGTTTACACATTACATTAATATACTCTGGTAACAATTATGTACTTTACACACATCATAAGAAAATGTTCGCAAATTTTCCCAAATCAATGAGAAAGCTTGAATGACAAAGTTTATTCTCCGCTTTACATGGTGGCTGTTCTGCATTTGTTCAGGGAAGAGTCAATGCGTAGTAAATTTTCCAATTTTATATAAGCAGACGTCCAACACTTATATATTTGCAGCCAGTTATACTGTTAACTTTCCATACTATGTATACATTTAGGCCCGGCTTCACATCTTTTACAGAATTTCTTCGTTCTCACGTCATAATTTCCGATTCATTGTATTTACTGACGATGCTCGATTATAGAAAATGTACAATTTACGAGTTCTTTAATAATTTTGTGCTTAAATTTAATTGTGTGTTCTGTGCGAGTTGTAAATGTAAAACGTCATGAACATATGCATATATATATTGTGTGTGTCTACATACATATAAATACATATAGACACACACAATAAATACGTTCCTGCCTTTTTACAAGCAGGAGATAACACACGGTGAAAACTTAGATACGAAAGTATTAAAATCTAGTAAATTATACATTTTCTACAATATAACTTCTTCAATTATACCTCTGCAACTGAAATTATGTCACGGAAATGAAGAAACTCTGCATAACAGGTGAAGCCACGTCTTAAGAACTTTCACTGCTATTTAATAAGATTAATAAATCTTTTACTAAGCTTGTACAAAACGAATAAAAGTTCTATGTTTTAACATTATTGAGCAACAATACCTGCGGTGGTATTAATTGCAAAGGAGTGAGCCTCATTTGACGAGCTCTCGAGTCGCCGATACGGCCGCACAGTGGCGGTTACTCAGAGAGAAGCCATCTTAACCCAGACTAGGTGGCACGGTGTTCAGTCCTTGTTAATGACAGGTGTAGAACTAGCTCAGAACTCACCCGCGAGTGTCTCATCAACTATGAAACAATTGAAAACATAACGGAAATGTACATGTGTTTGAAGTCTTAGGTTTGTTCTAAAATGAATTAGCAACATTTTCCGGTCACTATCTTGTGCGACGGGAAGCCCGTACTTTTATCCATCACATTTTCCATATTATCGCAATGGAATTTATTGGTATAAGCTGTTCGCGCTTGGCATTGATCATTATTTATGCTTCTACTATATACAAAACTGACATTACAATGGGCCTATGTGCCTTATCACTAAGTCCATACGTTGGATAAGTGAGACTGTGAAATTAATATAAAAGTAAATATTTTACAAATCTCATAATTCCTATGATTTAAAGCATAAAAACTCACAATAATTCATTTCAGTATTCACAAATGTTTACCGGACTCTTCTAATTCAACGTTATGATATGAAACTTACTTTCTCTCTGTTGCTACCAGATTTACTGGGCACTTACCAGTCCGTATGCCCATTAAAATACATGCAGGTAAGGACAGTGATATTTTTCAAAGGTTGATCTATAACCAGTTTGTAAGACTTGTTTTGTGGTAACGTAGAGAGGAGATAGGCGCGCGAACGTAGACGGGAAGAAGTTTTGGAGGACGGCCTGGGATTGGTGGAGGCCGAGCATCCTCGGCGGAATACAGAAGGGTGGGCGATCAACGGTCGGCGATATCCGGGGGGCGGCCTTCTGCTGGTCACTCACTCGACTGGTAGCGCACCCGCCTCACGCCCGCCTGACCGTGTACCTGCTTCCTTCCCCTCCCTCCTCTTAGCCAGGTGCTGTATGTCCGAGTGGACACGCGCGCCGCTGCATCACCACACGCCGTCCTTCCTCTCGCTGCCTCCCTCGCTGCTAAAGACTGCAGAAACTCAACTACCAGAAAACTTGAGGGCAATTCATCACAAGGACCAATATTTCAACGTGACGCTACATAAAGATACGGGGGCCGCGATGGCGCAGCGGATACTAGTGCACTCGCCTACCACCAAGTCGAACCGGGCTCCATTCCCGACGGGGTCGCTCCTAGTTTTCGCACTTGGGAATATAGCTGGACGATGCCACTGGTCGGTGGGTTTACTCGGGGATCTCCTGTTTCCCACGTCCTTGCATTCCGTCGCTTTTTCCAAGTCCACTTCGTTTCACCGGCATCGGCTCTCAGGACCTCGCTGTTAAGGTGCAGTCCCAAACATCTTCCCTCCACTCCACTCCGTTACTCTACGTTACGCTACACTACACTGCACTCAAGGGCGACTCGCGTAATGTCAAGAGCGCAGCACTGTGAAAGAATCAGAAATCGAGTATTTTCGATCGAAAATCTCAGGCGTTTTTAACTCCTCACCTGTGGAGGAAGTGGTACAGTGGGGATCTCGACCTGCTTCATCTTCAGGGGAGGGCAGAATAGTTTGTAGAAAAGCGTATTAAACCCCTCAGCTTACACATTAATTTTTTCATTATAGGTGTTGCTAAAGAGGAAACTTTTGGTCTGACAATTACTTACGTATTACTAGTGATAACTTACACGACGCGACCTATCAAAAGAATTTCTGTTGGTCTATGGTTTCAGCAGAAACCAATAATAACATTTTGGTGTGCTAATTGCAGCCAATGGCATTAAGCAGGAACAATATTCTCTCGTTGGTGCTTGCTTCTCACCTTGTACAGCACCGAACAGATCTTAGCATATTTGCAGCACGTCATACGTGAACGAGTATATTCGGGATAATATGTTAAGATGTTAAAATGAAAGCGGTTAACACAAACACCCGATTCAAAAGACCTCCGTCTACCTGACGCACAACCTGTGTTGCAGTGAGATTATATTACATGTTTTTAAAATAAACTACTTCACGCATGCACAATTTGTTTTCAGAAAAAAAGACCAACACTTCAGACTAGGGGTGAATGCAACTTTCAACCCATCGCACTTTTTGTAAACACTGCTTTGGAAAAAATGCCACCTTAATTTGCTACGTGTTTCAACATTCCCCTTGCAATACGCCAAGACTTGTTCTTTTTTTTTAATTCGATGCCAACTTAACTGCGAGCCTTCACAACAGTGTGTAAGTTAGCATATATGCAGTTAACGAGCAGTGATTATTTTGAAAGGTTGATTTCAAAAGTGCTCACTTTACGTTATTGTGAACAGTCCTTGCAATATTATTGCTGCGTCGATAATTACGACGACTTGGTACGCTGCTGAACCCCAGCAGACTTGCTCATTAAATACATTTTATTAAAGCTCTTTTAACCTTGAAGAAGAATACTTGCTGCAGACTAAACAATATGTCTGTCTGCTGCAGTCCGTCGTGTCATCATGGACCACTGCCAACACAATTACTCTTGTTCAAGACCGTAGTAACGACACTAGTCTTTATGACATTCTTCAAGGACGCTTTAAATGCGCCTATGTGTGATGACTTGTTGCTCAAGAAAAGTATGCTTTTTTTTTTTTAAGTAACGCGATAATGTTTTCAACTCATAGTACGCATAACAAAGTTTATAACTACAAGCTGTTCACAGTAAAGAAAGTACTTTAGAAATGAACGCTTGAAAAAATCCACTCCCCATCAACTACATATATGCTACAGCACACACTGACGTGCATGTTCCCAGTCACGTTGGCAACGAATGGAGTCAAATAATTCTTCACGTTGTGCTACGAGTCTAATGTTTAAATTTATGGTAAATCATAATATTGTTTTACATTTTACATATACGAATCGCCATGTAAAAAACTTATTTAGGTTCCTAAAATGTTCATGTTTTTACTTGGCATGAATAAAGACAGTGGGCCTATCCAGGGGCGGGTCCACAGGGTGCATGTCCCCCCTCCCCCGCAACCTCACACTCATATTGACATTAAACTGTAATGTGTATGTTCTAAATATGAAATGAAATATCGCAATTGTTTAAAATAGCACTTGCAACAAAATAG
Source organism: Clitarchus hookeri (assembly GCA_002778355.1). Lineage (NCBI taxonomy): Eukaryota > Metazoa > Arthropoda > Insecta > Phasmatodea > Phasmatidae > Clitarchus > Clitarchus hookeri. The sequence continues at coordinate 38,155 of NQII01005987.1, read as the reverse complement.
GCTCCGATCCCCCACTGGACCAAAACCACCAACACGTGGTCGCATATGTCAGTTGTACATCGTCCACGGAGCTGTACCATATCTGGCAGGGATGGACTTCAGTAACCAACTTTAATACTGTGTAGGTCAGAATGTGTTCCGGCCGCTTTTTGCGTCGGAAGCCCGCAAAACCTGTTCGTGAATCTCTGAACTCCCAACTGGGTCCGAAACTCCTAAATCTGGATTGAGTATCCCATATTCCCGTCTTGTACCAGGCAACGCCGGGTAGTTCTGCTAGTTTCTTATAAATGTAAACGATACTGTACACTCGCAATGCAGCACCAAGACTTAGAACTAATTTACTTAATTTGCTGCCAACTGAATTGAGAACTTGCGTGCCCGCGTGTACGGTAGCGCAAATTCAATCAACGGATAGTGATTTTTCTTTTCAAACGTTGAATTGTAAAGTACTCACTTCACCATAAACAACCTGTACATTTTTTTCTAGCCTAGCTTGCCATCCAGTGAATTTTCGAAATTCACATACCTTTACGAATCACACATTTAATTTACATGCTTATTAGCCTCTGTGAAAAAATTAAGAAAAATTATTAAAGTTAATGCACCGCTTTAAACATTTTATATTAGAAATAAAATATTGAGAACTTGTATTCCACAAGTGTAAGTTTTCAATCGTTAACCGCGATTGGGATATGTGCAGTAATGTTAGGAAAATTAATCCGAGTTTTGATGTTATATTAATGATGTCGTACTTAAAGAGCAATTTTTTTTTTTGGAAAAAAAGTTCTACTTCTAGTTGTATTCCAAAACAATTAAATCAGATCCACTTTCGTGATTGGATTGTTTTGTCTCGCGTCTTAGGTTTCTGGCAGCGAATTACGGCAACTTAATTCTGATTGGCACAGCCAGGTAAGAAAGTGCCATGTCGCAAAGACGCTTGGCAATTAATCGAAGGGAAATTGCAAGAGTGCACGCCGGATATTGAACTATAGTCTGAATACGAATCTTTATCGTGTAAAACTGATGGCCTAAGACGTAAATTCGTAGTAGTTATTGATAGTTTCCTTTTGTTTTATACACATCGTAGTGGTAATTGTGGTAAATGCAAAAAAAAAAAATTAAGTTTGTGTAATTTTGTACAGTGCGACGTGGTAGCTGCATGACTATCAGTAATTACGCTCGCCACAGTGTTGACGCAGAGCGCTTACGAATACAGAGGTGAAACGGCCACGCACTCCTCCAACACCAACCGCACACGCCAGGAAAATAGCGTCACCGGTTAGCAGCATGTCGACAAGTCATTAGCGCAATGCGTGGTAACCTACTTGCCAGACAGCATCTCAGCCAATAGGACACCTTTCGCAGCACGCAGTAGCCTTTCAGAAGCAAGACCCGTTTCCGGAGACCCGCTCAGCCAATCAGAGAAACCACCACGCAATTTCGTCTCTGAGTCCTTATGTACTGCATAGTATTGATTTGTATAAGCTGTTCACGGTAAAGTGAGCACGTTTGAAATCAACCTTTGAGAAATATCACGGCACCAACTTCCATGTATTATAATGGGCACACTGACTGACATGCGCCCAGTAAAGTTGGCAACGAAGGAGAGGAAGTGGTTCCACGTCATTGCGTTTAGTTAAAAGTGTTAGCTAAACACGTGTACATTGTGAAATTCATTTTTATTGGATAAAATGAGGGATCTGAAAGAGGGCAGTGGGGAGTTAGAGCCCGGAGCCATATAGCATCTGGCAGTAGACCAGTAGTGGTATCTGGCAGTGGACCAGAGGCGACCTTGACATTTAACCTTGGGAAATACTCCAAATTCCTAGAATTTCCCTCAAAATTTCCCGAATTTACGCAAATATGCAAAATTTCCTAAAAACGTTTTCTTACCCAAATTTTTATGAGTCACTCAGTCTGAATATAGTATGACCTTGTTTCAAGAACGTTCCAGTTAATGCTCTGTCATTTTGCCTTGGTGAACAAGGGTGTGGGGTGTCGGAGCCCCAGAGCGATCCGCCATATTGGATTGTGTCAGAGCCATTTGGATGAGCTTGATCTTGGCCTTTGACCATGACCTTTGACCTCGGAAAACACTCAAAATTTCTAGAATTTACCTTAAAATATCCCTCCAAATCTTCAAAAATTTTCTGCGAAAAGTTTCCTTACCCAAAATTCTTATGTGCCACTCAGTCAAAAAATAGCACGACCTTGTTTCAAGAATTTTCCAGTTCATACTCTGTCATTCTGACTATCAAGCTCTATAAACTCTTCCTGCCTATGACGTTATCTAAGTCGATGATCGATACGCTCTAGTTGATTAAGCCATCGGGACATGGGTGCCAGTATAGGTTTTAATGATGTGTACCTAAAATATAAATGGAAATTATTATTTTCCCCAATGTTATAGGCATGGGTATGTTTATACGAGAGAGTACTCTGAATTTTTTTATAAAATACAAATTAGAAACAGTATTGACATGGGTATTCTAGAGATAAAGAAATATATAATAAATTTGAGATGACAACTCATGTCGGGAAGGATGAAATGGAGCATATTAGCAATGAGATGTTTCATATGTATAACCATGCTAGGTACTCTTTTATTTTCGTTACTATAATAATTTACTTTATACCTGAACGCATAAATAATATTCAGTAAATAAGTTTTTTTTCTCTGTAGTAGAGCAAATGATACAGCAGCAGAAAGCTTTCTTCACATTAAAAGTGGATGCCTACGCCCTGTGGCGAGCAATACCGTTAGCTTCCAGTATTTTGGTCTCAAATAAACGTATTTAAAATTACGTATGAAGGAAAATACAAATGTGCATAGTGCATCTGCAAGTGTATGCTGCGTAGCTCCAGTTCCAACGTCCGGGGAACTGCATGCACGAGCTTGGTTATGGGCCTCGTGCAAAACACCAAGAGCGTGTGTGCATTAAAGGCGAGGACAACACAGAAAATCCGCCCGAAGACCACCATCATTGAAGAAACTGTTAAATGCATTATTGTTCAAGAATATATAGTTGTAAAAAGTAATTGTCTAAATAAATTTGACTTTAAGAATTACTTAGTGCGTTTTATTTCTAAGATATAATTACCCTTTTATTCATACACAGAACTAGTAAAATAACTGGTTTACTGACAATTATTCCTATGTCCAAGTATAAATAAGACTTTTTTACAAGTGCTTGGAAAATAAATGTTACATACTATTTCTCATTTGGGTAGTCTAAATAAAAAAAAATAAAAATAAAAAAAGAATTAGAGTATATGGTATATTTATAAAAAAAAAAAAAATGAGGACAGGATTGATCACTGCAGTGTGTAGGCAAGAATTTGCTCCGAATTCCTGGTCTGTGGTAAATGTGTCGTTGGTATGTGTTTTTGAGACCAAAATACTGGAAGCTAACGGTACTGCTCGCCACAGGGCGTAGGCATGAACTTTTAATGTGAAGAAAGCTTTCTGCTGCTGTATCATTTGCTGTCCTACAGAGAAAAAAACTTATTTACTGACAATTATTTATGCGTTCAGGTATAAAGTAAATTATAATAGTAACGAAAATAAAAGAGTACATAGCAGGGTTATGCATATGAAAAATCTCATTGTTGATATGACTCCCCACACCCCTGTCCACCGATGGAGAATGGCAGAGCATGAACTGGTACATTCTTGAAACAAGTTCATGCAATTTTTGTACTGAGCGTCGCATGGAAATTTGAGCAAGAAACCTTTTTACAGGAAATTATGCACATTTGGAAGGAGAGTCTACGAATTTTTAGTATTTTCCAATGTCAAATGTCAAGGTCACCTCCAGCCCACTGCCAGATGCCACTACTGGTTTACTGCCAGATGCCATTTAGCTCCGGGCTCCGACTCTCCACTTCCCTGTACCAGATGCCCTATTTTCTATCTATTTTTTTTTTGTTTTCTGGGTTTTTAATGCACACAAGTAGTAAAGTCAGAAGAATTCTGAAATAATTACTTTTATCATAATTTCAGTTTCACTTGACCGACACGTGAATAAACTGACTAAGACCATAACAATAATAAATGTAGATATTGTGGGAAAAAAAACACAATACACATACAAGTAGATCTCAAGCAGGGCTTTTGAAAGTACTCAGTTTACCGTGAATAAAATTTAAAGGCTGCTCACGATAAACTGAGCACTTTTAAAGGCACTGTTAAACGGTCTTATTTTACGAACATTCCGTATACTACCGCCATATGTAAAATTAACATTGCCATTGGCCTTGTCACTTTATTCATGCGTTGGTCAAGTAAAACTGTGAAATCATTAGGAAAGTAAATATTTCACCATATTGCTAATTCATAAACTTGTATGCATTAAAAATACAAAAAGTAAAACAAACCATTTTTGTATTCTCAAATGTTTTCCAAACAATTTTAATTCTGCGTTAAGACATGGAACTACTTCCTCTTCGTCGTTACCAACTTTAGAAGTCTCATGCTAGTCAGTGTGTTCGTTAAAATATGAGCAGTTGGGGACAGTAACATTTTTCGAAGGTTGATTTCAAAAGTGTTCACTTTATCGTGAACAACCTTTAGCTGTGACACACGGGCACACAGGGGAAGGAAAGACGTACGTAAGTAAGTGTTTGTAAAACTGTAAGGAACGACGTCGTGTTGGCATAGCGCGCAGGGCTCCAGGGGTTGTGGATGGCGCGCCATGTAAGGACGTGGTTGCGCATGGAGGATCCAAGATGGCGGCGGGACGTGTCGAGGCGGGCGCCGCGCCGCATAGCAAATGCTGCCACGCACAATGGGCTCCACTGGTTGATGTTGAAGGTGGAGGGTAGGGGAGACATCACACTGGCGCCAACTGCGACTGCGAGGAGGGACTCTGGCTGGGAGACCAGCCAGCCGCATGTCCAGTTAAGCCTTTCACTTATACGACAAGGGCATTGGATGGTGAAAACTTCATTATCGCATTAAATTTTCTTTCCAATCATCTTTCAACTTTAACACATTGTGCGCGATGTATATTTTAACCCTTTCAGTCACAGGGTCCAATATCTGGGACATTGTACAGCAAAAAGCATCCAAAGAAGTATGTGATAAGTGAGATGTATCATTTGTCATAATTGTTTTTTAATATTCATCAAATTACCTTGTATGAAACGTATACGTAATAACTAAATAAAATTATAAATATCGCTATTAAGGCTTTTTAATCTTCATTTAAATGTTGCTATACAAAGTCATTTTTGTCATTGCTCCTTCAGGGATTCATATACTGCTTACCCCAGACTACGCAAAGTAACCAGTGAACCGACCTCAACAACAGAAGTATTGATTTCTAACTTGTCATATTTGGAAAAGAAGGCCAAAAGGGCTCAACAATGTTCTGCAAGAGATGGAAAAAGAGGCATAAACCGCTGTTCCTCATGGAAAGGTTTATACATTATTAGAAGTCGTTTTATGTGTAATCACTAAAATGCATGTTTATTCATAGGTACACACATTTATAATGACTATGACTACTTATGGTGTTATAATAGACCCATGATATTTCCGTCATCAGCAGCGACTGTTCACCAAAGAGCTAAAAACAAGGCATGTCGTCCCCTGGTAAGATTGAGATGTGCTGTCAGCGATGTTTGCCTTCAGATAGAAGTGCGAGCTGTTGAGACAAGGGAGCTATCATATGCTGCAGTTGTGCGGCTTCAGTGCCTTGCCACATTGTACTGAGATACTGGTCTCTCAGACACAGGCGTGTTCTGGCCGAAGAACTGTCCTCGCTCCAGCTGTCTGCCCAGGTCAATGCCGTGGATATATCACACTTCAGTGCGTCGGCTTGTCACCAGAAAGTTTTCCATCCACACATCTTGCAGCATGTGGAGTTCCAACTACTGCCAGCATGTGTCCTACATATTTTGATCGGTCACCACATACAACATCTTTTGCAGCCGGTCGATTTTCTCCCAAAACATTAACTAAATTTACACCGAGCGTTTGGGTTTTACAACGGAATGCATATTATCATAACATTAGAATTTCTTCACATCGGAGACCCGAACGACCTGAGTGCTTAATTTTCCAGAAACCCAGCTAGTAGGCGGGCCTAGGTGTCATCTAGCAACCAAAGTTACATGGGAAGTACCTGTCTCTTGTAGCAAAGATATCGGCTGCATGTGGACCTACCAAAGTTGGCCTCTTAGTTTTTATCTATGTGTGGCGCTGGAGAAACAGGTACGCTTCGTCAGGGAGATAGGATATATATTCCACCATCTTCTGACTTTCCCGGAGCCATGTCGGTCACTTTACTTAGATTCCAATGTCACAGAACTAACTTTTCAGCGCCCTGAGGAATGGCAAACTTTCGTCATCATTCAAAGAGATCAGGAGACACTGTCTGGAAGAATCACGTGGCAAAATGCCAGAACATCCAAGTACAATCAAGCGAACTCCAGTAAATGACCAAACTTGCCACACATACGACAGACAGAACGTAATTCGACATTCGGCACCTTGAGTCGAACTTGGCAGACGGTGGCTCGTCTTACAGAGGGTTATTTATCAGAATGCAGTAACCACAAGACTATGTCATGGAGCTTCACGTTAAGATGCATTAAAGGAGCCGAATACAAAAAAAAAAAAATAATTGTACCAAACATTGTTTAACTTGTATGCATTGTATGTGATAGCATTTTCCTCAAATAAAAAAAATTCACGTCCTTTATTTTTTGAATAATTTGATGTCAAATACAAAATTATGATTTATTGCAGACATAATAACAAATACTAACAATGTTGTACAAATGAAAAAAAATTATGTAAACAAATTCCGCGGACTACTGTTTGACATATTAGTAATCACCAAATAACAATTCATACATAAAAACCATTAAAATATGCATATTTATTTATATATTTAACATTTTCTTTATATTCATGGTTTGTTATGTGGAGATTATATATGTGTCATGCGGTAGACAATGGTATTAATTTACTCTGTGAATTTGTTATTACAGCTGCAGTAAAACAAAACAATTTTGTATTTACATCAAATAAAAAAAAAGTATAAAATCTTTTTATTATAGGAAAGTGTCATGACATACAATATGTACAAGTTGAATAATGTTTGGCACAGACATAAAATTATTATGTTTTTGGTAACCAACACACTTAAGGACGATTGATGGTACATGAAAGCAGCCACGACGGAGTTATGTCTGTAGTGTGGTATGAGCGTTGACGGGCGGCCGAGTGTGGCTGAAGGCCACCAGAACGACGAGTCACTGTTGTGGGGAAGAGCTAACTCAGGCCGCTGCGGTCACGGGACATCACGTTGATGTGCTGTGGTGAGGCCGTGAAGTACATGCGCCGCGGCCTTGGATCGCCAGAGGGCGTGACTGAGCGGACTGCGACACTGGGGTCAGGGGCTCGCCGATTGACAGGCAAACAGACACACCCTCCTTCGCCCCGCACTGCGCACTACACCCGTCACACCGTGCTCATATAGCCCGCCACATGCCATCCACATCTCTCTACTTCATTCCCCCAGGGTGCCCACAAGGCCTCTGCGATGGTAGAAACTTTGTATATAGTTTGCAAGCATGTTGACCATTTCGGTATAGGTGCGATGTATCGGTCTCCCAGATTATTGAAAATCGATCGCGATATATCGCCATCGATCAGTTTGAAATCGCAAATATCAATCGCATATCGCTAATGTAACGTATCACATTATATGCGATATACAGGCTGTATCTAAACTCAACCGACAAACATCGGTTGCAGGTTATTCACGAAAATAGACGTCGAAAACGTATTTACGCTCTATGGTCTAAATCGAATCCCAAGGGCGGTACACGTTTTTGAAGTTGGACCTAACGCACCAGATTATTACAGATATCGGAGAAAATATGTAAGATGGATCGCTGCGGTTCTGGATAGTGTGTAGTGTAAAATTATCTACTAACACCACTAAATATGTCACAGTCATAAAATTAATTCATGGAAATAATATCGGTTACCACTCTTATTGTGAGCCGTTCGACATGACGCGGTAGCATATATGGGATCTTATTAATGGAATATGAATCTACACGTTCCAATTGACAAAACAGGTAACCTTGTGTAAACACCCTAACCCCCACCGTTTTCGAGTAATTCTAGTTATAAATTTCAAATGAATTATGTTCAGAATCTGGCAGTTGGGCAACACAAGATAACAGAGAGAGGTACGCAATAGTGGCGTTGAGAAAAGCCAAAAATTACGCTAAATCGCAAAAAATATCAAATTACACTACAATTGTCTGTGTGCCATTTTCATGGCGAGAGACTCGAGAGTGCGGAATTAATTGTGGCGTTGAAGCATGAGTATTGCAAGAACAGAGGACACCACCATAATGTATGTGTTAAAATATGGCAATGTAATAATTATTATTTGGTAACTTCAGTTTTAAGTTGTTCGCAACACTGTGTAGTGTTTTGTTTTTTCTAGTTGATAAATATATAACGGTCAACATTGTTGTATCAGTTTTGCTGTTAAAGTATAGTAAAACATTTCGTTTATTAAAAGGCCTTTATTCATTAAACCTCAACAGGTTATGGGCCCAGACACATAGTTCTGCATAGAATCTGTGAAGGGGTAGAAATATCGGCGAAAATATTGGTGCCGCCCCGCGATAAAAGTGAGGTTATACGTGACGGCGCCAAGAAGGAGTAATACTCGTTCATTCTCTAAATTGAGCGAGGCAGGACAACGAAATGGAAGGAAATCAGTGTGTGATCAAACTGGAAG
>NQII01005987.1:0-27170 GCA_002778355.1 Clitarchus hookeri | reverse complement strand
TGAGTATGGCAGGAAGCGAAGCCTGTTGGCTGATAAACTTGTTAAGTGATTTCGGTTACTCAAATGTATGTCCAGTAAGTAAGACAACCAGTCAGCCATTTTTATTGCAGGCACAGACACTGTTAAGCGCCTCAAACATATTGATATACGATATCGCTTCATAAAGGATTTGATTAAAGATAATAAGATCTGCCTTCATTATGTGAAAACTAGTGAACAAGCAGCTGACATACTCACTAAGGCTTTAAGTCAAGAATTATTTGTAAGATGTTTAAATAAGTGTTGTATTCAAACTTAGAAATAAGATATAATTGTATCAGATAAGATATAAGATAGAACTGTATTACATTGAGAGGGGGTGTTAAAATATGGCAATGTAATAATTATTATTTGGTAACTTCAGTTTTAAGTTGTTGGCAACACTGTGTAGTGTTTTGTTTTTTCTAGTTGATAAATATATAACTGTCAACATTGTTGTATCAGTTTTGCTGTTAAGTATAATAAAACATTTCGTTTATTAAAAGGCCTTTATTCATTAAACCTCAACAGTATGCAATAAATTAGCATTTACAGTTGTAATCAATAATTGTATGACAACATCAGTGTCCATACCACAGTCACCAAATGTCTCATCTGTATAAGAATCGATTTGTGTGTGTTGTGATCGTGGATTAGGTGTACGTTGTAAATCGACTTTATGAAACGGTTATCATGGACAACTGGTATATGAGACTGGTGCGGATAATCATCGCTTGTATGCAGGTATCACAACACGGTTGCGTGAGGGATGGCGTCCTACAGTTTCGTGAAGGATTAATTGCCTGTCATAATGGCCTACCGTGTAGGCTGCCACATAACACACCCCATCGTCAAGTGGAGGGTCTTTGGCCTATGTATCCTGTGAGTCGTTTACTCAGCCGAAACCATTGTACTAGTGTTTAGCGGAGTTGAACAGAGGCGTAGTTGGAGTATCGCGAAATGGATCGTTCTACATGTGGCCTAAAATGGCTGACATTCACAGTGTGTATGGGTCTGCGCAGTGCAACAGAGGAACTGAAGCGCGCATGTACAGGGAAAGGTATCCAAACAGACGTGTGCCACATCATTCAACGTTCACAGCCATTGATAGGAGGCTTCGCGAACAGGGGGCATTTATAATGAGAACAATAGTCACGCAGAGTGTTTACGTGACGTCAAAGCGATCATCGTACACTGTGAAACCGAGCATATTTGTCACAATATCGTACATGTTACAGGTGTACAGGCCTTATTGTAGCCGTCCAAGGTCGGTACGAACACCTCACTTTGAGGAGGAGTTACTGCGGAGGTTCATTGAGTTGCCATCTACCAGCACCCGTTAAGTTGCGCATGCGATCTGCACTGGACACACGAATGCATAGAGAGTTGTGCACGAACAGCTGCTCCATCCATATCGCAAACAGAAAGTGCAACGCCTGAAGGTTAAGCCTACCTACAACGTTTACAGTTCGTGCAGCAGTGTTTACAACGATTTGCAGTAGATCCACGTCCTTTCATGTTTTTAATGTTTGGTATGTATGTCTTGACAGGCGGGGTTATCGGGAACCATACTATGCTTACAGCCCGACTCGAGGCTGGGCGGTGGTCGGTTTTATGTTCCTCAGACAATTATTACTTACAAAATACTCACACGAATTATCGTCATAAATTAAAAAAGCAATTCGATAAATTAAATTTTTTATTTAAGTATAATATAAAGAATTGATAGTAAACTTTTGTGAATAGAGAAGCTGAAAGAAAGAGCGAGAGGGAATGGCAGAGAGGAAGGGAGAGAAAGGGAAAGAGACAGAGAGAGAAATAGTCGTGCACGGTTTCGCAAAAGTCGATAAACATAAGAATTTTAAAAACTTCTAATTCTTTATTTGTTTAAAAAACCTTGTAATAATATTTAGTAATTTTTATGTTGACTTAGTAAATCCTATTATTATGGTTTGAAAAACATTTACACCATTTATATTTTATGCGTTGGTGCTCTGTTAGATGAAAACATAATTTCTAAAATATGATAATAATTACAGATACTCGACTTGGTATACCTAATGCTATAAAATAAATATGGTGGCCAGCAAAATAAATATATGCTTGAAGGATTAGTAGACGTAACCCTTGATCTGCTTCGGGTAGGCCAGCAATCCCGAGTCGAACCGAAGTAGAGGACTACCAAGCACTTCCGTGTAGTGGCGAAGACTCCCAGCCATAGCCACACACTCCCATTTAAAATATATTTTCCTCACTTTGGTATATATATGTATACATATACTACTATTATTATGTTATAAATTACAATTTTAATCTACATGGCATTCTCTTATTATTACAATTTAATAATAATATACCTGCAAACCATCACCATAATTTGTCCCCTTATATGTCAGAATGTTACAGTCCTGTCTATGTTATCTTAGATAATCGCAACCGTTTGTTATTGTGTGGTTTTTGGTGTTGCCCACCTACCAGGATTTAAATATAATATTTTTTGAAATTAATAATTCGAATTACTTGTAAGTGGTGGAGGTTAGGGTTTTTACACAACGCAATCTGTTTCGTCAATTGGAACATGTGGATTCAGAGTCCACCAATATGATCCCATATATGCTACTGCGTCATGTCAAATGGCTTGCAATAAGACTGGTAACCGTTAATATTCCCATTAATTAATTTCATGACTACGACAGGTTTTGTGGTGTTTGTATATAATTTTACACTTACACATTATCCAGGAACATTGTGTTCCATCTCACATATTTTCTCCGATATCTGTAACAATCAGGTGCGTCACGTCCATGTTCACAGACGTTGGGATTCGATTTGGACCATAGGTCGTATCTATTTTTTCGAAGTATATTTTCTAGAATAACTTATAGCCGAAATTTATCGGTGGAATTTAGATACATGCTGTATAAACAGAATGTCCCATTTATCTTGACCACCTACAACAACTCCGTATCGCGGCTCCAAATGAATAAGTGTTTCACACTAAGATTGTACAATTGGGATGGGGAAAAAATACTGCTGGGGAGTCAGCCTTATTGCATTATTTATTAGTGAGATACGAGTACTAACATCAGTTTCAATGACGATCGGTAATACCTATTCAAAAAAGCATCACAATGTACCAGTCTTATAAACAGATCGTTATAAACCGCCACAGACTTTGGGACTCATAAGGGTACATGAAGTTTGTTAAACTCTTTATAAAGTTAGGCCTTCTCAAACCTTATTTAGTTTTTCTAAACCTACAACCTCTAAAGCTATAACGAATTGTCGACTTAGGGTAAAAAATTAAATTCATGTGATGCCTTGCGGCACGATTGCTCTGCGTGGTACAGTACCGTAAGACGTTGAAACTCTGCATTTGATGTAGAGGTGATGTAATCAGTGCAGGTACCCATAGTTGCGTACCCCATTCCACAGAGGTTGTGCTTAGAGGAAACAAAGAAACACACATGACGTGATGACTACTCAGTCATTCGTGTGCAGTCGAATACAGTACACGAAAAGGTGAGAGCTGTCGTAACGGAAATGCACTCCAACAACGAAAAGTTAAAAATGCTGCTCATAAATGAAGAATGTATGTTAGCAGATTAATGTGTTCGTATTATTTTACAGTACAGTGTAGTACGTTCAAGGGAGTTGTACTGAAACACACACATACATTTCTGTTATTACCATTATCAATAGATTAGTTTTCTCACTCGTCATTCATTTTGTTGAAGGTCGACGTAATGCTTGTCAGATGGAGTAACTCTATAGAGAGCGATACCCTGAAAAAACTCCACCACCCAGACGGATGTTTTCCCGTCTCATTGTTAACCTTTTTTTGAAACGGGCAATTGGAATCCACAGCAACGCAATCGTCGTAGAACTCGCACAGATGAAGCTGTTGAGGTTGCTGTTTTCGCTGCTGTGGCAGTTAATCCATACGTCAGCACATGCCAACTTGAAGCCAAAATTGGCATTCCGAAAACTAGTGCACGTCGCTTTCTTAAGCGTCATACGTTCCATCCCTATCATGTACACTTAAACCACGAATTGCACGGGAATGATTTCCAGAATCGTGGAGAGTTCTGTCAATGGGCACAGCATCACGTTATCGCCAACCCGAACGATTTTTAGGATGTTATTTTCACCGATGAATCGTCGTTCTCCAACTGAGGCCAAGTGAATACGAGGAAAATGTATAATTGGGCCGTCTACAACTTACGATGGCTTCGGAAGTTGGACCATCAGCCCCAATAGAGAGTTAACGTCTAGTGTAGGATGGTTGGCAATACGGTTATAGGGCCTTATTTCCTTAATGGTAACAGCAATGGCAGGGAGCATGCCACCTTAATAAAAACTATTCTTCCTGGTATTCTGGAGGATATGCTTCAAAGGAACTGAATGATAATGTGGTACCAGCACAATGAATGCCCAGCACATAACGCCACGTATGAATGCCGTGTTCTGGACCTAATATATCCTGGTAGGTGGACTAGTTGTGGATGGCCATTTGAGTGGCTTGTTCGGTCTCCTGACCTTAACCCCCTAAACATTTTTCTTTGGGGTTACCTCAAAGGTGCTGTCTATCAATATATTCCAACAATTCCAGAGAATATGCAGGAATGTACTGTGCGTGCTTGTAATGCTCTTCAGCAGGTAACATTGGAGGAATCTGTGTTGTCATTCATCCAGCAACTGAAATGTGTATCGCTGCCAATGGTCACCACTTTGAACATCTAATGTGAATGTTCTGCTCCTCGCAGTACCCATATTGATAGATAGTACTACAAACGGGTAGTAGAGATCCCACTTTCTGTGTCATATTTAATGTTCATGTTATGAAAGTGTACGTTGTGCTACATTTTTTTAATAGGTCTTGACAAGATTCATTGAACTTTTGATCAATGGATACGTGGTACCATTTAAAAACCTGATGTTAGTACTCGTATGTCACTAATAAAAAAGGCTATAAGGCTGACTCCGTAACAGTATTATTCCCCCTTTATTATACAACCTTTATGTGAAACACTTTCATTTGGAGCCCCGGTGTGGAGTTATTGTGGGTGGTCAAGAGAAATGGGACATTCTGTATTGCCCTACACTCTTGGGCCATATCGCAGTTGCGATATTTGAGAAATATCGTTTCGCGAACGTTATATCGCCATATCGCACAACCCTGGGTCCACAAGGGTAATTCATGATGCGAACTGCGCTGTAGAAATGTTAGGTACGGCGAATAGAAGAGATCAGGAGTTTTTTTATTATGTTTGCCTCGTAGTGTAAACAGCGAGACGGATGAATAGGAAAGAAATTATACGTCTGTTCATGACGAATATGGGAAAGTTGGACAAAGAGGCTGTAAGCTGGCTGATAAAACATTCTTATCTCATACCATTTAGCCCACAGATGAGTCTCCCCACACCCTCTCCTCTTAGCTTTACTGGTATGCTATTTAAGTCTTTCAGCAAGGCTAGTAAAATGATCTGATAGCAAAAGACAACGCCAAGGGAAATGGTTGAAAGTTTATTCTATAGTTAAGTATTATTTCTACCACCCCTGTACCCCTGGCGGAGGCTCCATATTATTAAAAATGGCGCAAAAACTTTTTTTTACAAACAGGTTACATCTATTTCCTTCAAATAATTGCTGTACTGCTAATGAGCTATAGAGGTAGGCAAATTCACAATTTTGATTCACTTCTATTATGGCATGTGTGCACTTCTAGAAGGCATCGAATTTCCTTCGCGCGTGGAGTGGAGTGGAATGTAGAGGTTTGCGCGGCTCTCAACACCGACGTCTTGAGAGCCGATGGGCGTGAGGCGAGGTGAGTATGGAGCGACGCCGGAATGCAACGGCGGCGTAGACAGGAGATCCATGATAAAAACGCGCCAACCAGCGGCATCACCCGGAACGATTTCCACATGCAAAAATCTGGGAGCGACCTAGGTGAATCGGATNATTGCGGAAAGGAATCCGATTCACCTAGGTGGGAGGCGGGTAGTCTGGTTCCTCCCTCGTGCGTGTCTGAGAAAGGGGGAGGGGGAGAAGAGAGGTAGGCCTACTTCAGCTACGACGGAATTTCAATCAAGAAATTCTGTCGCATTAATTAGGAAAGCATCGTGCGTGCAAACAATCGGTGTTAACTGTGCAACTTTCACTACAAACGTCACCAAATAAAGAGCTCGTAATATTATCTAGCATGATACAGGAAAATGTACAGTGGAATTATTTGAGCTCCTCAGCATCAGAAATGGAAGAAATTTTGAAAAAGAAACCATTCTTCTCTCTATTGTGCATATTGTAGTTTGAAGTACTGCAGTCGTAAGCAAGGTCATCGCTTAGCAACACATCTACAAACAAAAGTTTTCTACGGAGTTGTGGACACATTTATAGCGCACTGCGCATGCGCACGACCAGGAAACTGTAGGACGTGCTCTTTATTTAAGGAATAGTACGCAATCCTAGCTGCTGCATGTCCATTACCTCAACAGCTCGTTGTACACTGTTTAAAATGCCCGAAAATCCACGGTAATTTTGTACGGAAATAGACAACTAGCACACGTAATAAGACACGATACGTAATCATTAAAAAAGAAGCTGAGCGTTGTAAATATAAAATACATAACGCCTCCGTATATTCTATAACTTCGGGTTTCGGGAACGAATAATGCCGAGGCTACACCAACATTTCTTTGCCACTGTAACCAGAAAATCATCGATTCAGCAGCAGTTAGGATATCAACAATATTTGGAACTGTTCTTTCAAACAAAAAAAGGCAGTGCCAGGCACCGTAACGGTTGGCAACGGCTAAAAATTTCCAACATTGTAAAAAAATGGACAAGTTAAGTAAGTAACCTGTAAAGAAATAATATATTTATACCCTTCATCGTTACAAGAACGTCTTAGGTGAGTGTTAACATGCGCTGATTCTATAGCTTTCGATTCATATTCAAATATCTTTCGAGAATAAAATATTTTAATATTTTTGAATTTATTTTTTATACACAGTGAAACCCCTGCATTACAAAAATTGAAGATTTCATCAGTAATTTTTTTTAAACCGAAAGTACAGAAAACTTAGCCAGAAAATTTACGGAAAGGTTTCGTGAAATCACAGAAAATCCTGTGAAATTCACGGAAACTTCGTTATTGAAAAAGGAACGTGTCCGTAATTTTAAGTAGAGTTATGGACAATTTTTTATCAGCAGTTTCCCGCAAACAGATGACGATCTATTTTTTTTAAGTGTGACACTGATACAAATTAAAGAACAAAATTTGATTGAGAAATATGATCGTGGACAGTGATTAGCGGGCTTAACCCTTTCAGTCCCAAACAAAGAATTAATTGACGAGCTCAGGTGTTACAATTGTTATTTTTTGATACGTGCTGCACTTGTGTCGGGCGTGCTTCTCGCAACCAATGAACAACGTATTGCGTGTTCCTAGATGTCGGTACTAACCATTCGAAATGAGAGGTGCAGACAATTCAGCAAATCAGATAACTGTCAAGGAAGAAGCTGGATACACCGACTTTTGATCCCTTGTGTACAGTGCCCACCATAAATATCCTTCATCTGCAACATGTGCTCAGTCATTGAAACGGGGACTGAACGAGTTAAACTTCAGTTGGTCCGCGGTCATCTGGTCATTTCTGAAAGACATGTTCCATTTCTCGTATGTGCCATTTTCGTGGCCTTCTGCCACTATTTACTANTTGGTCCGCGGTCATCTGGTCATTTCTGAAAGACATGTTCCATTTCTCGTATGTGCCATTTTCGTGGCCTTCTGCCATGCTGTGGTTTCGACGAATAGTAAATAACAACTGAAAAACATCCCTGCTTGTATCTAGACATACGAGTATTTTAATGTAAACACTGGCTGGAATACTTAGAGCAGAGAATGCAAACTATAAAAAATTATATCTTTTATCGACGTATTGAAAACAAACATTTTAAACACTAATGACCACAAAGTTTTATTTTTTAAAATTACCTGTGATAGTAAGAAGCCGAATAATAGTAAAGTTATTTGTTTGTAACAAGTTTACAGAGTCACTCGATCGACGCTCGGATACTAGTTATAAGGTGCATGCCAGTGTACATTTATGTTTTGTGATGAAAGGCCACGCAGTGAGTACAAAGAAGAATATAATCGGGTCTCCGAAAATGCCCACTTAACCGCGAACTAACTCTACAATATATTGGTGATAAATACATCAAGAGATGCTAGTCCCACAGGAATGTCCTCCGTGAACAATGCACCTGCCTTTAAAACAGAAATTATTACCTCAGGCAATTGCCAAGATCGCCCACGCATTTTTAATAACTTCCTAGACTATATGAGATCAAGAATTACGTATTATCTTACATTTGAGTGCATCAGATTGTTTCAGATATTTTACTTGCGATGCTATACTGCAGAAGGATTGTTCAAGTATTTTATGACCACGAAATAAACACAAATGTTGGAAAATGCATGTAATGAAATGGCAATATAAGAAACCAGATTAAAATATGCTTCTATATAGTTAAGGGTGATTCAGGTTATTTAAGTTATTTTTTCTAATACAACGGATGATAAATTTCTTTACTTTTCTGAAGAATGTCTTTTAAGGGGATCAGTACCCGCAAATCTTAAATATAAGGAATTTCCATCTCAAGCTGTACCACAGATGTTGTATTTCATGTTAGCCTTGCACATGTTTTAAAGATTGTATTACTCGACTATTGTTGTTAGTACTTTTTGGTATAATCGACCACAACTAAAAGTTTATTATGTCTTCCCAGAAGGCACTAGTAAAAAATTAATAACAGCAGTACATCTGTAATAATTATATTAAGCTTGAGAATAAGCTATTATTTATGCTGTGCTTTGCGAAAATTTCTTTAAACATTTTCACACGGAACATATATACGAAAGTTGATAAATCCAAGATTGTGGGGATATTGCTCGGTGTTATTCCTTCCGAGGGAAGAGAAGAGAGAATGTATGGGTTGAGATAATAATTGTGATAGGCACAAGGGAAATGCTATGAAGGTGGAATAAACAGGTAATGGATAGAGTGGAGGGAACCAGAAAGTGTGAATTGATGCGCACTTAATTAACTCTCTTTTTAGTAACACTTTNGTAATGGATAGAGTGGAGGGAACCAGAAAGTGTGAATTGATGCGCACTTAATTAACTCTCTTTTTAGTAACACTTTGAAAATTCTACAGTACAAAATTTTAAATTGTCTTTTCCTACTATGAATTATTATTTTAGTGTTCATATCGTAATTTTACATTGCAGAGTTAGAGAACGAAGATCTAATGGGTCGAGCTTCAAGAAGCCAATAGCCAGGGCTTCGGCCCTTCGTCTTAGCACAGAGTAGTCAAGGATACAGACACGTGCGGTTCCTTTGATGTGGATGCACCCATTCTCCGATTGACTGCGAGATGCTCTGGGAATGGCGATTGTGTCTGATTGGTTACGGCGTCATGCGAAAGGTTCCCTATTAACTGGACCGCTGGCTGGCTAGTAGGTTACCACGCGCTGATTGGCGAACGGCGTTCCAGCATGCTGCTGGCTTACTTCTCTGGCGTGTGCGGCTAGAGTTCGTTGTATAACCAACTGTCACGCCTCTATTTATAAGTACTCCGTGGTCTTAGAGAGACTAAAAAAACTGATGAACGTGAGCTCCAGGCGATATTGTAACCAACTGGGTTCATATGAATGTCGCAGTCCTGCCTAAGTCCGGGCAGGGAACATCACCGGCCCTGCATTCTCGCTCCACAAACATGTCGCCCTAGCTGCCACCATCACCGAGAACCATTTCTTATACTCATGAAACACATATTTTGGCATACAAAATACACTAAAAGAACATATCAACCTTGCTTGGGCGTAGAGGTTTAAGAGCAGCTCGTGCATGTTTTTGGAAAACCAGCGCCAACAGGAAACAAATTCTTTATAGGCTTACACCAATATTAGAAAATTCCTCCACCATGTAAAAAGTAGGGCTTACTGAACTTCTTAGTAACTGAAGAATATCACCCGAAAAATGTGCGTTAATGGCTAAGAAGCAGAAGGAAGGAAACCGGTAAGAAGAAACTCGGAACATGAAACATTATAACTCAATTTCAAACTGCGAAACTTATAATACTAACAAGAAACGAAGAACAATGCAGCTGTGCAAACAAGTGCATTCTATAATAGGGAAAGAGGTTTAGAGCACACGCTACAAGTAAGTGTTTTAGTTTTCCTTTCGAGGGAAGAGAAAAGAGAAGTCGTGGTTGAGAAAATAATTGCGATAGGATAAAGGGCAGTGTAATGAAAGTGGAATAAACAGGTAGTGGATAGAGTGGAGGGAACCAGGAACTGTATGTTTGTACAGATTTTCCCGCAGACCAGCTAACACAAGGACAATGACATGTAGTGCGTTGTAAATATGGAAGAAAAGGGTTTACAGTATAATAATATCTGGGAAAGTAGAACATTCTTATGTGATTAAGAATTTAGAATTGTTCATAAGCAGAGAAGATGCGCTTAGACTTGACAAGTAAGTTAAATGAGTTATCAGATCGACTACATCGTATTATGTAACAACTAGAGTCATTTTAAGTGATAATGCTCATGAGAATCTGTGTTCGATGTAATAAATATAATGTATTACTATACCTTGTGGCAGCTGGCATTCAAATAAAGCTGATAACACTTCTGAATGAAAGAGCCACGGAAATAATATACCTAGAGAAGCAGAAAAGGGAAATGATAATTAGCTGGAGAAAATAACTATGACAAAAAGGAGAAAGTTGAAGAGAAATGAATGTGTTGACCAAAGAAAGGNGATAATTAGCTGGAGAAAATAACTATGACAAAAAGGAGAAAGTTGAAGAGAAATGAATGTGTTGACCAAAGAAAGGACGAAGACAAGGAAACTGCATAAGAAATCTCTACGAGATAGGAACAAGATTTGACTAGGTTGAAAATAAAGATGTATGACAGATAGGTGTTCTGCTAAATCCTCAAAGATTAGATTATATGGAAATATACCCATTTCCANAAATAAAGATGTATGACAGATAGGTGTTCTGCTAAATCCTCAAAGATTAGATTATATGGAAATATACCCATTTCCACTATAATTCATATGGAATACCAGACGACCGAGGGAGTGGGTATAACAGGCATGCCAGAGGACAAGAAGCAAGAAGTGGCGCATCTTTGAAAAGGCCTTTCAGATCTTAATGGAGAAGATAGAACACTACAAGGTGTGTGTAACAAATGCTTCCTCTGCTGTATCTCACTTCTCAGTTGTCTTTCGCGCAAATGAAAAGTCAGTTACATGTTGCATTACAGCAAGTGTCCAGTTTAATTATTTATATTGTGACTTCTNGTAATGGATAGAGTGGAGGGAACCAGAAAGTGTGAATTGATGCGCACTTAATTAACTCTCTTTTTAGTAACACTTTAAAAATTCTACAGTACAAAATTTTAAATTGTCTTTTCCTACTATGAGCCATTATTTTAGTGTTCATATCGTAATTTTACATTGCAGAGTTAGCGAACGAAGATCTAATGGGTCGAGCTTCAAGAAGCCAATAGCCAGGGCTTCGGCCCTTCGTCTTAGCACAGAGTAGTCAAGGATACAGACACGTGCGGTTCCTTTGATGTGGATGCACCCATTCTCCGATTGACTGCGAGATGCTCTGGGAATGGCGATTGTGTCTGATTGGTTACGGCGTCATGCGAAAGGTTCCCTATTAACTGGACCGCTGGCTGGCTAGTAGGTTACCACGCGCTGATTGGCGAACGGCGTTCCAGCATGCTGCTGGCTTACTTCTCTGGCGTGTGCGGCTAGAGTTCGTTGAATAAGCAGCTGTCACGCCTCTATTTATAAGTACTCCGTGGTCTTAGAGAGACTAAAAAAACTGACGAAAGTGAGCTCCGGGCGATAATGTAACCAAATGGGTTCTTATGAATGTCGCAGTCCTGCCTAAGTCCGGGCAGGGAACATAACCGGCCCTGCATTCTCGCTCCACAAACATGTCGCCCTAGCTGCCACCATCACCGAGAACCATTTCTTATACTCATGAAACACATATTTTGGCATACAAAATACACTAAAAGAACATATCAACCTTGATTGGGCGTAGAGGTTTAAGAGCAGCTCGTGTATGTTTTTGGAAAACCAGCGCCAACAGGAAACAAATTCTTTATAGGCTTAAACCAATATTAGAAAATTCCTCCACCATGTAAAAAGTAGGGCTTACTGAACTTCTTAGTAACTGAAGAATATCACCCGAAAAATGTGCGTTAATGGCTAAGAAGCAGAAGGAAGGAAACCGGTAAGAGGAAACTCGGAACATGAAACATTATAACTCAATTTCAAACTGCGAAACTTATAATACTAACAAGAAACGAAGAACAATGCAGCTGTGCAAACAAGTGCATTCTATAATAGGGAAAGAGGTTTAGAGCACACGCTACAAGTAAGTGTTTTAGTTTTCCTTTCGAGGGAAGAGAAAAGAGAAGTCGTGGTTGGGAAAATAATTGCGATAGGATAAAGGGCAGTGTAATGAAAGTGGAATAAACAGGTAGTGGATAGAGTGGAGGGAACCAGGAACTGTATGTTTGTACAGATTTTCCCGCATACCAGTTAACACAAGGACAATGACATGTAGTGCGGTGTAAATATGGAAGAAAAGTGTTTACAGTATAATAATGTCTGGGAAAGTAGAAAATTCTTATGTGATTAAGAATTTAGAATTGTTCATAAGCAGAGAAGATGCGCTTGGACTTGACAAGTAAGTTAAATGAGTTATCAGATCGACTACATCGTATTATGTAACAACTAGAGTCATTTTAAGTGATAATGCTCATGCGAATCTGTGTTCGATGTAATAAATATAATGTATTACTATACCTTGTGGCAGCTGGCATTCAAATAAAGCTGACAACACTGATGAATGAAAGAGCCACGGAAATAATATACCTAGAGAAGCAGAAAAGGGAAATTATAATTAGCTGGAGAAAATAACTATGACAAAAAGGAGAAAGTTGAAGAGAAATGAATGTGTTGACCAAAGAAAGGACGAAGACAAGGAAACTGCATAAGAAATCTCTACGAGATAGGAACAAGATTTGACTAGGTTGAAAATAAAGATGTATGACAGATAGGTGTTCTGCTAAATCCTCAAAGATTAGATTATATGGAAATATACCCATTTCCACTATAATGCATATGGAATACCAGACGACCGAGGGAGTGGGTATAACAGGCATGCCAGAGGACAAGAAGCAAGAAGTGGCGCATCTTTGAAAAGGCCTTTCAGATCTTAATGGAGAAGATAGAACACTACAAGGTGTGTGTAACAAATGCTTCCTCTGCTGTATCTCACTTCTCAGTTGTCTTTCGCGCAAATGAAAAGTCAGTTACATGTTGCATTACAGCAAGTGTCCAGTTTAATTATTTATATTGTGACTTCTTATATTGCACCCCCAGAATAAGACTGTCGTAACTACGAAATCAATGTTTTGTGTGAATCAACTTTAAGATTTCTAATTGTCATGAAAAATAAGGTTTCAGTATCTTCCGTAAGTAACATGTTGAGCATGTGCGTGTCTTAGCAATGCTTCTATAGTAAGTCCTGATATATTTATAAAATTGAAGTATAACTTAAAAAAAAAAATAGTTACAATACTTTAATTGTTAGTGATTAATGCAAATAAGGAATTACTACAATATTGTTATTAATTATTATTAATAACAGTCTCTTTATAAAGACTACAAATAAATGTAATAACTGTTAACAGAATAAACAGCTGTCACAAACACATATTAGCACATAGAATGATAAAAACGAAGCACAAACCGTTGTGTTTATAGTATTTACAACAGTTTATTTTTTTTAATGAGTGAATTGAAAGAATTATTGTATGTCTTTTTATTAATAATAGACTATTATTCAACACGAATACAAGTGGTTCTAGATGTTAACATTGTAAATAGCTATCACAAAATATATTGTGGCACATTAAGTAATGAAAATAATAATAGGATGCATAACAGAAACAATAACAACGGTAACAAAAATGTTTCCACCCTATTTGCCATAAAATCAAAATAATACATAATAATTCCAAATAATCCTCACAAAAAGTGCATACAAATAACAAAAAAAAAAAAAAAAAAAAAATAATAGACACGGAAAAGTGTAAACCGTCTCGGGAAGTATAAATTTTAATTCGGAGTAGGAGTTGAAAAATNATCTTTAACCTTCCGGACAGTCCACTAAAATCCTACACATTATTTCAATAATGGTATTAAGAGTAATTGAAGAGTTTGATCATCAAAAATAAATACCAACTACTCGTTTTAACATTCAACAGTGTTCTCATTGGGAATGGTGCCTCCTTTCGTCTGAAGGGTTGGTAAAACTCGCGATACACGTTTGGTATTATTCCGTCACATAATGATAAAAGGCCCTTCTTCTTTTCAGATGAGATACATGGCCTTGTAGTGTAGGCAGGAGTGAGTGAGTAATTCTTTGACGAGGGGTGACCTCTTTGACGTCGCCTAAGATTGGTGATTTTGAAAACTGGTTTGTAAAATAAAATGTATTCGTGATCCTTCTTAACTTGTAAATACGAATTCCATTCCATATCACAACATCTCAAATTTAATATATAGTGAAAATGCTTCCCATTTAAACCGATAATCTCCTGAAGTATTAAAATACGTTGAAGTACATTTCTGTCACATGATAAGATATTCCTGGCTATTTTGCATACTATACAATTGCAGTCCACTGTAACTGTAAATACAAAGGGCCGCTTTTCAAAGCTCTTTTTTTTTGTTTTTTCGAAACAATAATGCATTGACTTCCCAGCATTTTCTGTGTGTCCTACAACTAATTATATGTGTGTGGACTCTACATTCAGAGAAGTCTGGGTGCAAACAGATTCATTGTAGCTAGTAATTTGTTCGTGTTGTGATTTTAACAATTATCGCTTTAAAATATAATATATTTACAGTCTTTACGTACTCATGCATACATGATGCAATTTATATCGCTCCTTTGTTTCCAGACGCCTCATTCCAAAGCGAACAGTAGCCATTCTTTGATGCATTGTCAAATATTGTAAAATTTTAAACGTTCAGTCTTTTCTTAAAGTAAAATACTCACTGCATTGTGTATGAAGTACTGACAGCAAATCAAAGTCACGTACTCTTATTTGGCTATTTAGGAGTGCCATTTCCACATAGGCCCTTTTCATTTCCCTTGACATTTTTTTGCTCTTAATGTGGTTCTGATAGATACCCTCCAGTTGCACCTTTTCCTCATCAGTGACGTTATTATATTGCTCGCAAAATACACAATTTTTCCTTTTTAGGTGTGAAGAACCATAAATTAAATTCATTATTGAAAACTCGTGCATGTCTTCCTTAGCATATGGCTCGATTTTATGCTACATTTTTCTTTTTATAGCCAGAACATTTGAGAAATTAATAGGTTCCGGTGTAAATAAAATCTCCATGTCTGAGCATGTAAGTAGTGACTTTCTGTTATAGGAAAGGATTTTATGTTATTGCGAGTCCCTTCTAATACAAACGAGTTCATCCATCTTGTCTCATGGTGTATAAGCATAGCTCAGTTACCACAGTTTGAAAAATAATTAAACACCTACTTACTGACAGCAAAAATTGTGGTATAATAGATATGACAGTGTTTTTGTTTACAACGCATATAAAGTCTTAAGTGTCAAAGCTGTAGTATCGTGCATAGTAGCTGTAATATATTTCTTAAATATATGAATATTTAATTGTTCGATAGTTTATGGAATGACGATACTCGATGGGGACTTATCTCAAAATTCAATTTTTGGGAGTTACAATAGTATTATTTTGTAGGTGCGATATGTATATGAAAAATATTTAAGAGAAAATGAGTCAAATTAACCGTATAGGTTAGGAAACATGATAAAAAATTAACAGACTGTACCTAGTCTACATATGAATTCAAATTTTTAAATCAACAACTATCAAGGGAAGAATAATGTGTTTAACTGAAATGAGGCTACTGATACTTAAAGCTCACTGCAGATTAGAAGACCATCAGAGAAATTAAGAAGTTAGATATTAGCTAGGTGTTGTGTGGATTTTCTAAATATAACACTATACAACATGAGTTGATTAAAAATTACTGTATAATTTGCTTTTCACTTTTGTCAATCACCATGACTGCTGTAATGTGTTAATAACTATTAGATTGTCAAAGGTCTGAGCGAGTAGAAAGAGAAACATTAATGTGAAAATAATATTTTTATTTTTCTATTTATGTATTACATAAGAAAACTGCATCTCACAACTGTAGGCAATTTATGTGTAGTACCAGAATTCCTCATTCGAAATAACCCCTTTCCTTCAATTTTTCCACGACTGAAGACATTTTTTAAATGTTCGAGTAATCTCTGACTTTTACATAGTGATCACAAGTCTGAGCATATCATAAAGTTCTTAAGTATTTTCTGAAATTACAAAGCCGATGTTCTTACTGCTTCCATTTTCTTCATACCAAAGGGAATATGTGTTTTATAATACATTTATTTATATAGCTATGTTAACAGAAATAATAATCAATGGCAGTTATACATTAAACTGAGAAAATTAGAAATTTAAAATGCTATTCACCGTCTGTTACCACAACACATGGAATAATCTCCTAGCATTTTGGTACGATACTGTGCATGGGCCCAAGTTGAAACTCACAGGTGGAACTCGCACTAAACCTCTCCCTTCTTCACACCTCGTCTCTGGCTACCTGATGAGAGTGTTTCAAAGTGTGGAAGGAAAGGAAGGGTTAAGCGGTGACACCCCGCCTACTGCTCATGGTGTTAAGCATAGCCCATGGTGTTTGGTGCCTATAATAATCGAGATATTGTAGAGACCAAGTGCTCTCACCAAGTAAGGGATCACACGAAGGTGAATAAATAAGGAAGTTGTCAAGAGTCAAAACGTGGAGCAGACGCTGTATGTATGAGGTGACGCGTGACTTCACAAGGGCGTCAAAATCTGCTCCATAAGCAACAAATACTGCATTCAAGTCATTAAAACTTTTATTTAAAAAATTGGCATATGAAGCGAAGGTGACAGAATAAGTCAGGCTGAAATACGGAAGCAAGATAATAAAATTATATCTACATAGGTTTTTTTTTCTTCGAAGTTATTGAGTATTTCTCGAATTTCTCGGTTTATAAGTTCTAGCTCACAGTGAAAGCCACTCGAAGTCCAGGTCATTATGTTTTCAACTGAAATGAGGGAGCATGTATACCTGGGCGACTTGGTATCGCCGACCTCACGTAGTGCAGTCGGTTGGTGCGTCGTCAGTCTGCGGGGCGGAGGATCTGGGTTAGAATCCCAGATATGGCTTGGGGGTTAGTTTAAACTGGTTTATAAGCCGTCCACTTATAAGAGTTCAGGCATCCACCGGGGGACGTTAATAAGCCCTTTCCAATGCAAAAGGCTTGGTACCCTTGCCCCCGAACTATCGTTTTTATAGTACTAACATCCGAGTTGTATGTACTATCGTTATGAATGTAAAAAAAAAGGGGGTGGGGTGGGGACTAGACGATTAACGTGAATACAATGGCTTCCAAACCACTATACTAACGGCTCGGTAATCGGGAGTTGTGAAGGTGTATTTCTGGGTTTTTATAGAAAACATTATTGCCGTAATAACAAGATTTAGGTATCTTATTTCAATCTGATAAAGGCTACGGGATTTTACCATTTCTGAGCCGGTGTTTGTTTGCAAGTAATCGAAAATTCCTCAGTTTTGAAGTTAATTAAAAATTAAATCTAGCAATAATAGTAATTTCAGGCATCCTTGAAAGTATGTAGCATAGAAGAACGAGTGTATTCAGTGTATTATAATTTATTAATTTGTCAATTTTGTATTCGCAATTAGCAATGAGACTTTATCCGATTTATAGGTACAATATCTAAGCCTTTTTCCATGTTTGGCAAAATGAATTATTAAAAAAATTTTAATACAGCCGTTCACTAACATGTATATTTAAACCGAGAGTGTGCTGAACGAAAGCTATCTAAGACTCAGTGTATTTCAGCTATCATCAAAAATTGTAAGTGATATAAAATTTGTGATATTTAACTTACAGATTACAATGTTAGGAGGACTAGAAGTTGAGTTGTTGATAATATATTAAAAAAATTATATTTAAATACATGATTTTCGTGCTTCTGCTCAACGCTTAAATATTATTTGGTATTTTAAATAATTTCTTATCTGAGACATAAAAATTAAGTACGTCACCTCCACAAGTACCTCTTTATTGCTCCGAAGTTCTATGAGTTGAGTCTAACTGCCATGTTTTCATAAATTACACGTCGCAAACACACACGTTAACCAGGTATGGTACGTTTTCTTCAAACATGCGAATTATGTTTGGTAAGGTCACTCAAACATTACAATCTAGTTAATACTGCAATAATAAAAAATCATTACAAAAATCTCACATATAATTTATTTTCATTTAATAGCCATACGCAAATATACGGCAGTGCTAAAATTTTATTTCATGAGTTAACTGCAAATTGAAAATACTTAGTATAGCTATACAGTATATTACCGTTTAGTAAAATGATGGCATTTTTACTTTAAACAGCTTCGTGCTTTTTTTTTTTTTAAAGATAATTGTGCCAAACGAACATAAATGCAACCTGGCCCTAACCTAGGTCTTTTGATGGAATAAGTAATGTGAACGCGAGCGGTAGATTAAGGGTATGGTAAACCGGTAATTGGGCCAAACTCGCGTAAAAGTGTACCCTAATTTCTAGCATTTCGCCAGTGAAATTAATCAAATTAAAATAGTAACTAAAATTTTCCATTATGTTTCGTTTTAAATATAATTTCCTATTGGAGGGAAGTGTGACATTTATAAATTAAATGCAACACATTTTATCCCAGCACAAAAACTTAATTACGATATTTAAACCTGGCCCTAGCGTAACAGGCTACCCATGTAGCAAAACACGTATGGCCCATTTATGGTTGAAAGTAACATGCCAAGCCGGAAAAAAGTTGGCCAACAACCGGCATGCACCTGGCACCATTGCTGGTCCTGTAGTGGCACCACTAATCGGCCATACTCTGCCCATGACTGGCCCAGGTGTGGTGAACACAAATGGCCCATATACTTACAACAGCAATGGACCTGTGATTTACCACTTCACAGCCATGCTTCCACCATATTTAAAACACTTTCTCTTGAATATAATCATTTTTACCATCATTCTCTACTCTTACTTTTTTTTAAATACACTATTAAAAACATTATACGAGATGAAAATCTTATGCTTACCGGAGCAGGGAAGTGGGATACGCGAACTCACGTCTCCTGCGGTGACAGTCAAGCATGCTAAACCCTTTTTTATATTTAGCCAACTTTCCAAAAACAAATTGCTTATGAGATCACTTTCAGGCCTGTGTCTGTACATGTGTGTGTCCCACCTTTCAATTTTTGAATGCGTCAATCGAATTTCACCAAACTTGGTACATATATAGTGCTTGGTAAGGATACCTGTTATTATAGCATTTCCCCACGCAGGGCACTTACTTTCAAAATGGCTGCCAATTGAATATTTAGGGTGATATATCATATCTCGGGTAATATTCAACCCATTTAAACCAAATTTTGTATGCTGGCAGAGCACCATGTGACCACTAAATTTTTTAATTGATATTGTCGTTAGAACGCCATAATGTAAGATAACAACAAATTTAAAAAAATTTGATATTACACTATATCTCAAAAACAATCAATCAAATTCTCGCCCAATTTGGAACGTATGTAACAAATTAATAGGCCAGATCAAATTTAGTAATTCCACTTTATCAGGTTATTTTCTTTTCAAAATGGCACCCATACAAACATTTTCGGTTTATTTTATACTAACTCGGCCCCGCTCGCGGGGAATACAGAATTATTGTTTAGTTTTTTTAAAAATAGATAATCGAAATCAAAATTCGCAGCGGACTCGCAATAAATACACGTACATACTCGAACGTGATTAGTTTGTTACTAACGACGCGAGCCGCCCGAGTGCCGGCCAAGCGCACGCGACTTGTGTTACATTACCCCCCCCCCAACCNCACCACCGCCATGGCTCTCCACGTTCGCGTGCGGTCAACCGACTCGCGAAAAATTACTTTTTCACAAAACTTTTGATATCTCTTAAATTATAGGCGGGAATTGGTTTAGACAGCGTACTGCAGAGAGCGCGCTGGCGGGCAAACTTTTTCCGACTTGATTCACTATTATCGTCACTGCTTATTCTTTATGTTACTTTACGTAACAACATATATACTAAAACCTGGCCAGAGAACATAGCTATGAATAAAAAAAAACACGTAAATCGGATAAAAGGTTCTCGAGTGTTAAGCGCATTAACAGACAGACAGACAGACAGACAGACGTTGAGTTTTATAATATGTATAGAGCAATATTTCCCAAAGTATGGGTCGTGACCCACTGGTGGGTCGCAGACTAAAATTTGGTGGACCCCGAAACATATAATTTTATACATAAACATATGCATGAGTTATAAATGTTATAATTGAGAACCTACACACATGCAATGCAACTGTCAATCAGACGTAAAACACTATGCAGAGTACGAAGTGAATGAGGCCCGCCCCCCCCCACTCGCCGCCAAAATGATTTTTAAACTAAATTAGTAATACATCACATTGTCTAATGCTGTTTGATAAGGTATCTTTTTCATTAAAATTGTTCTTTAATACTTCAACTCTTTAAACTATTTTATTAATCCTACTGCCCTTCACTTCCTTACGCTACGTAAGAAATACAATGTGAACATGGTGATGATCGATTTTTACCACATTTTCCTCACAAGTAGGTATGGTAGGCCAATTAAACTTACATGTTTCAAGTGGCTCAGTCACTTTTTTTTCAAAATGACTACCCTGTAAATATTCAGGGTTTGAAAATCGTCTCATTCAAAAAAATTAGACTGATCAAATTCGACATTGATGCCAGAATCCGATCTTCGTGATGCAGTTGCTTGCACACTAGGTTATGATGCGAGGATTTTCTGGGTTCGAGTCTCGGGTAAGGCACGTGTGTATTTGAAATTGCCTCACTACTCTATCATATGTTTCTTTTTTCATTTCTTATTATATGGCTGTCAACAAGACGACAAGTCCACCTACCAACACAGTTTTTAAGAAATCATAAAAAAATTAATTGCAACCATGGTGAGGAAAGTAGGCTCATTAGTTGTATATGTAAATTCTTGTTTATTTATTTGAGATCAACTCTACGAGCCACGGCCCCTATAAAAGAGGCTGCACAAGAAAAATTTTAGGGCTACGAAATATGTTGTATAAGATGTAACATACTTTGCATATCATTCATTATTGTCTAAGACTAACTTGGAAATATACAATTTAAAACTCAACAGTGGGAAATATAATTACTGATAATAGAAAACAAAAGCATTAATTTCTTAGTACAAAAATTATTGAATATGACACCAGATGCACTGTGAATTACTTTAGGAATACTACTGGTAACTGGAAAACACATTACTCCACTGTGTACTCTTATGTTCAGATGGAAATGCTTTGAATATATTCGGACTTAAATTATAAACAAACATTAGCATAATATGGATAACCCCAGTTATTCCATAGCCTTAAAATTTATCACGCTGAGAAATCCTTTTTTAAAAAGTTGCAAATAAAAAAAATAAAGATCACTTTCGTTAAGAGTAAACTTCCTACCTGAATCGCGATATTAACACAAAAAAACTGGCCTTTAATGTAATTTTTCGCAGTACGTATGTCACCCGGATGTCGACATATACAAATATTCTCGTGATGTGAAACAACAAAACCCCTTTGAGGTTAATTTTCTAAAGGTTTTATGTTTTAATCTTCTCATTTTAATTTTATTATATGCACTCGTACATATAAAATATTACATATGTTATGTTATTCGATGCCAGTCACGAAATCACAGTTTATACTGTATTATGAGAAATGTACATATGAAGTTCTCATCGCAGCTGCCGGCGAGAGCGGGCACCTAAAATGCACCACCAATGGTCCATCCATGTACCACTTCACAGCCATCAAATGGCCTGCAGATGGCTACATCATACTTTCACCAGCAATATGTAGGTATAGATTATGTGTGGCCATTGCTGGAATACAGTTCGTAAGCCATTTATGGGCCATTCGTTGTTCACCTACTCCCAACCACCAGTTTAATTTCCATCAACATTCCATCAATGTGCCATAAATTGCATCCAAATTTCCTGGTTCCAGCAGTTAATCGTAGCAGGGCCAGTTGCGTAGATCCATAGATTTTTTGGGCCAGCAATAATCTAGCAATGTCATCAGTAAAATCATAGTCGGCCGACTATGTCTTGCTACGTGGGTAGGTAGGCAGGCGTCATACACCTAAAAATAAATGCAAAGTTGTTTATTAAGTTTATAATAGCTTTCAGACTTAATAACAGGTCAGGCAGTATTACAGTATTACACGTGCCGAGTTAATATTTTCTCGCCCTTTCTTATTGGGCGGCATGATTTCCAAGCAGACAATTAATGTTAACATTTATTTTCATAGAAGTGAACGAAAATAATGGAGGGAATATTTTTTAAAGATTAAATATATTCCGTAATGTGGTTGTTAGTACAAGTGTACCAAAACAGTATTTTAATAAGCAAACTACATTTGGGGTAGCTTTGTACCAATTCAGGGTAACGTTCCCACACTTTTTAATTCAAATCGAATGCATTAAAGCACCAACCTCAATGTATAGTTAATGGTTGATAAATTTTTTTTTATATAAGAAGGTAACGTGCGAGGATTCTTTGAGCTTTCATCTGGAATTAAATTAGACAGGTGATTGAAATTTGCCCTGGCGGGGTACGAATTATTAATGTGCGCTTAACTGCCCAGTAAAATTAGGAAGCAAGAGTTACAGGTCTATAATAGTTTATCATGTCTGTGCGTTATCTACCGAAGTCATCCGCCCTTCATACGTAGCTTCGACAAGCAATATTACATACCATTCAACATTTTGCTCGGCAGTGAATATTGTCTGCCAGCTTTCCAGCAAAGGGAATATAGCGTAGTGTCTGCTTGCCGTCTGCGCAGTAACAAAGTCTTAGGGCATAGAGTAAAAATGAGGTAGACTTATTATCGTCTTCTGCACATGTCTTTAACATTCAGTCGCCTATGGCCAAAACATTTGTCAAAGTCACGTAAACGGCTATGACCGTGTATTCTTACATTCGAATTTTTACCAGACCAACCTTTTTATATCTATTAAATACTTAGACTAACTTGAATGTATCCTAGTTGCTTTAAAACTATGTTAAGAAAGTGTACGGATATCGAGAAACACTTGCTTAAACAAACAGAGTTCTAACCTCAAATCTTAACCACCTTGTTTTTGATGGTGCTATTCTCAGAAAAGCAGTCCAATGCTGGAACATGAAGAGCGACTACTGCTCAGCTTGCATCACACTGCACCATTTTCTCTTTACTGGCCTACCTGAG
Source organism: Clitarchus hookeri (assembly GCA_002778355.1). Taxonomy (NCBI): domain Eukaryota; kingdom Metazoa; phylum Arthropoda; class Insecta; order Phasmatodea; family Phasmatidae; genus Clitarchus; species Clitarchus hookeri. Next base: position 3,553 of record NQII01005987.1, on the reverse strand, counting down.
TTCCAACACTCAACTAGCATTGTTTCTCGAAACAATGCGGTTGAAAACTCGCTAAACGCAACTAAAGACGTAAATACCAGTTTGAATTCAGGCCTAATATCCGCCGTCGCGTACGGTTCTGATAGCAAGGGTCGATGTCACGAGTGCCGCACCGTCTCTTTGTATCACAGACTTCTGGAATGTTCTCGAAATTTTGGAGACGTAGGATTTTCTCAGTTGTCTAAATTGTTGTGGTTTTCACTTTATGATTTACTTGTTATGATGTTACTAATGTTTTTTTTTCGAGAAAAGTGTAATTATGACTGTACGGTCTTCGTTCCGATTGGCCACAGAGCACATTTTTTTTGCAATTTTGGAGAGTGTAAAAGAGAGAAAATGTATATATGAGAAACAGAATTTGAAGAAGGAACACACACACACATATATATATATATATTGAGAGAGAGAGAAAGAGAGAGAGAGAGAGAGAGAGAGAGTAGAGGAGGAACACAGTACACGAAGTAGATTCACACACCAAAAATACAAAAGCAGGACGCGCAATTGTTCCACCGCCGGTCAGAGCCGTTATAACGCGCGGACTTCCATCTGAAAACATGCATTTTTATTTTCGCCGAAAGGTCAGAGCCGATCCGAGTGGAACAAGTGCACGCCCTCCATTTTGGTGTCGTAGAGTGGCGTTTCTAACTAAAACGTATCNGAACACAGTACACGAAGTAGATTCACACACCAAAAATACAAAAGCAGGACGCGCAATTGTTCCACCGCCGGTCAGACCCGTTATAACGCGCGGACTTCCATCTGAAAACATGCATTTTTATTTTCGCCGAAAGGGCAGAGCCGATCCGAGTGGAACAAGTGCACGCCCTCCATTTTGGTGTCGTAGAGTGGCGTTTCTAACTAAAACGTATCCCACTAACAAATGGTACATTTCCTCATCGTAAGTTAACTTTTAGTTTTTTTTTTTTCAGTATTAAAATTTTTTATTAAAACGGGTAAATTAATTTAACTGTAACTTACTTAATGTTTTTAAGTTGAGTTGGTTACAAACCAGAGTCTCTAAGCGGGCAAAATGAATAAGGTACAGAAGAGGGCTTGGTGTATTATGACTCAAAGTAAATTAAACCTGCCCTTCTATCAGACAAAAATGTTGTTTCACGACAGAGTTTAACAGCAGACTCGTTTGTGAATATTAATTTTAAAATATCATTTTAATGTGTAGCTATATTTTATCAGTTTCAGCTTTTAAAATAAAAAATGAAATCCATAATATTATTGATTGTGGACTTTTGTCCAAAACGCAAAACGTTAAACTAAAGCCTTAGGCTCACACGTACATTTAACCTATTCCTGTGTTAACAAGTATAATAGCTGCAAATGCAGTGTTACCTTGCGAAATATTAAAACAGGCGAATGGCCTTGTCAGAACAAAGGCGTTGCTCGTGTACGCCTCGCAGTCCCTAGTGACGAACTGTATTCGGCAACTGTCTGTAGTTAAGAACAAACAACAAAGATTATGCAGGCTGATTTAAGACTTATCCGCAAGTCGTAAACATTGGTTTACATAGTGCTGACAGATGTTTTAAAACAAATAACACAAACGCGATTCTAATCGTGACACAGAGCGAGGTGCAGCAGTGGCAAACCTTCGGATTCGTCGGGAGGACCTGGTTCGATCCCCGGACCGGTATTCGTGATTTCAGTTTACCGTGCTTTCCCGAAATTGCCCCAGGCGAATGCTATAGTAGCCTATGTTGCTTCACTGAGCAACTTACTACGTCCGTAATGACCTCACTGTTCCCGACGAGACGGTAAACCCTACCTATAATTTGTAACAATGTTAATTTACATTTGGTTTCTCCAATATATTATTTTGTAGAAACTGTCTTATTATACTTTTTCGAAACCATTGTTTTTTTAAATTTAATCTTTGCCATACAACTCTTACACGCGCCTGCCCGACTGACATCTCTCGCCTGGTAGCGATATAACACCTAGCATCTGAGAATTGGCTCGATGCCGAATTAGGTCATTTCGGTCTGCGCAAGAGTGCAATGACCTGTGAAGTACTAGCAGAGGTATGAATACGGGCCATTGCCACCAAGGAGAGGTTTCCGGAGGCAGTGACGTATGTGCCCCAAGTAATGTTCATTCTATTCAGGTTAGGAACAAAACCAGATTTCTTGTGGGAGAGTTTGGCAAAGGGGAAATTTCCGGCGCTAGGCGCGCAGTGTTACAAAAGGTAACAGTAGTATGATAAAGTTATTTATTGGCCAATGTCTTTTAAATGTGAGCAGTGTGGCGGTGGCTCTGGCTGGCGGTCTTCGGCTCGACTCGGACGAGATGGGTAATCTCCGGATCGATTCAGGGAGTGCTAGGGATTGCCAAACGGACCCGAAAATGCTCGGCAGTTATGTCCACTAATTCTTCAAGCATATGACGGTTTCTGGTAGCCATATTGGTTATATAGGCACAGGGTATTTCAAATCGTATATATTTTTGTTTTTGTCGATGTTATTAACTTTTAATTTAATATAAATATTACATATTAAATAATGCGGATCATAACTCATTTTTCATTCCTATATTTTATTGGACATTGTATTCCCCAATTTTATTCTTCAATTTATGGTAGAGTTGCTATAGTTTTCATCATTTCGTCGTAGAGTGCATTGGTAACTCGTGTTTTCAGCATTTTCTCCTTCAGTGTGCTGACCAGGAAGAACGATGACATCGCAGTAGGATAAGGAATACTGTATTTGCCGACCCTGATGTGTTTATTTAAGTTATCAAGTCTAGAGAATTGCCTATGAACGTTTTGTAGCTAAACATCACACGAGATGGGAACTTCAAACAGTCACTCTTCTCATGTCGCAGCGAACTGCAACTTTTACTGAAGAATTAGACACAGCCACAGCATTGTTTTCTATTTATTTTTGGGCAGTCGTTAAAGGTATGCATGTAGTCATATATGGCATACACGGTTTCACGCCGTCAGTGGCTTGCATCGTCTTAAAGCAAACTTGAATTCATTAACTTTACTCCTGCCAACAGAATCCTGCAGACTGACACCTGCAGACTAACTCCAGCCAACTAACTCCAGCCCGACTGACTCCTGCAGACTAACTTCTACCTTCTGACTCATGGTGGCTGACTTCTATCAACTGACTCCTGACTCCTACANTGAACGTTTTGTAGCTAAACATCACACGAGATGGGAACTTCAAACAGTCACTCTTCTCATGTCGCAGCGAACTGCATTTTTTACTGAAGAATTAGACACAGCAACAGCATTGTTTTCCATTTATTTTTGGGCAGTCGTTAAAGGTATGCATGTAGTCATATATGACATACATGGTTTCACGTCGTCAGTGGCTTGCATCGTCTTAAAGCAAACTTGAATACATTAACTTTACTCCTGCCAACAGAATCCTGCAGACTGGCACCTGCAGACTAACTCCAGCCAACTAACTCCAGCCGGCTGACTCCTGCAGACTAACTTCTACCTTCTGACTCATGGTGGCTGACTTCTATCAACTGACTCCTGACTCCTACA